>CAJFCO010018144.1:106406-137343 GCA_904066015.1 Synergus gifuensis | reverse complement strand
CTCTCTCTCTCTCTCACACACACACACACACACACACACACACACACACACACACACACACTCTCTCACACACACACACACTCTCTCACACACACACACACACACACACACTTAACCCCTCTTTTACTCCTTACACGAATCTAAAACTTTCCACTGTTTTCGTTTATTACTGAAATTCTGATCAAATTTCCGTAATATTTCTACCATTGGAAGTTTCATTTTTGTTAATTAAAAGGAAAAAGATATAATCAGGCAATGTCGAGAATTTCCAAATTATTATTATATTATTTTGATAATGTAGTTATAAGTAGTACTCGGAATCAATGGAATGAATGATTGATTAAAAATTAGTATTAATTAATATTATTACTACTTATTTTATTTTAGTAATTTAATTTTAGGACTTATTCGAATTTTGTAACGAATTCTAGATTTACTTTAATTCTTAAATTTAATTTTAACTCGGACGCTCGAAACAAGGAGAGACGGTGAGTTTCCCCACCTAGACCAGCCTTTCCCTCTCTTACGAATCTGCTGGCGGGGACTCTGCCCTCTCTCCTGGTCGAAAGCGTCTCGGAGCCGAAAGGCCTGCGAGCCCGGACTCTTCCAGTCAGTCTTTAGTCAGACTCTCAGTCGAGTCGATTTCCGAATCTCCACCCGCATAGACGAGCCTCTCTTCTCTATCGGGGCTTATACCTTCTAACTTAAAATAAAATCGGGTGTAAACTAGTTTCATTTTGTTTTTGTGTGGTGCCTCTGAAAACCCTCTGAACCTCCACTCCCCAAGACCGCGGAACCAGTGATTTCTTTTGGTGCTTTTTTTGTTTTTTGGTTTCAAGTGTGAATCATTTTTATTTATTAATATTTCTGCTTTTGTATCGATAGTGCATCGGGCCGTGTGATATCAAGGTGCGTCGAGCCGTGTGGTGTTCCACCATCGGCAGCACTATTTTTCGAAGTACCCCTAGTCTTGAGGTGTCCAACCATAGAATGTACTGACTCAAATACGCCGAGTCGAGTGGTGCTAACCACCGACCGTATTGTTATTGAACACGTCGAGTCGTGAGGTGTCACATCTTCGACCGTGTTACGCGTCCCGGTTTCCTCCCTATGAACGGTTTAAGGACAGGCCGGAAAAGACGCGGAAAGCCCCGTAGGCGACTTAGCAAGAGAGAACGTGCGGGAATTCGTTGCCATCAATCCGCGACTCAGATCGAGATAGGCGGATCCCAACCATCCCACGAGGTTCCCACTGAACCTGATTTCACCTTGGCCTTAACCCTTTCTCCCTTAAAACCTCCGACGGAAAAACCGCGTGACACCTTCGTGGTTGCGGCTTTCTACTTCAGCCCGAATCGCCCATTACCACCCCCAGAAGAACTGTTCGACGGAGACACTCTCTTCATTCCCACAGACAGTTCCCCCGAGGTTTTCTCCCCACAGAAACCAAGCTTCGCTGCGTCCGCGAAACGCAGCCTATGTTTCTAATCTCTTATAGCAGTTAGGGAACATAACACATTATTGGCGAAGCACACCTTCCAATCACTTTTTCGGGAGTAACTCACGAGATGGATATTAAAATCATACCTGGTCCGGCTGATACCTGCGTTTTGGGCATAGACTTTGGGGAGATTTTCGGAATAGTCATTCATTTGCGCGACCGGCAACTATGGCTGGCTGACGAGCCAATCATAAAATTCGCGTTTGTTCGAGGGGATGTAGGCACTTCGGATTTCTGCAACGGCATAGCATTGCTCAAGGATACGGAGAAGGTCCAGCTAGAAAAGTTCTTGGAGAGAGTTATTCCATCTCCACCTGATAAGCTGCCTCCTGCTAAATTCGTCGAGCACGTGATCGACACACAGGTGCACGCTCCAATTAAACAAAGGAACCATCGAATGTCCCCGAAAGTAACTGAAGCTCTTATCACGTTGGCTAATGACCTGATAGAGCAAGATTTAATTGAGCCGTCTAGTAGCGAATGGTGTAATCCAGTCGTAATGACGAAAAAGTCAAATGGAGACTATCGTCTCTGTATAGACTTCCGTAAAGTAAACGAAGTCTCAAAGAAGGATGCGTATCCCCTTCCATTTATGACTGAGATATTAGAGCGGTTCAGTTCAGCCCGCTACATCTCAAACCTTGATCTTAAACTGTGTTACCATCAGATTCCTCTAAGTAAGGAAAGTAAGGAGAAAACAGCCTTTATAATCCCAGGAAAAGGTCTCTATCACTACAAGCGAATGCCGTTTTGTCTTACAGGAGCTCCAGCTACATTTCAACGTCTTAT
Organism: Synergus gifuensis; assembly: GCA_904066015.1. Taxonomy (NCBI): domain Eukaryota; kingdom Metazoa; phylum Arthropoda; class Insecta; order Hymenoptera; family Cynipidae; genus Synergus; species Synergus gifuensis. The sequence goes on along the minus strand of CAJFCO010018144.1, from coordinate 135,053 downwards.
TGACAAGATAATCACACTGGAGTTGAGACCACACGTCTTCGCATACTCGGATGACATCATAATTGTCTCAGAAACCTTCGAGGATCATTTATACTGGTTGGAAAAGACCATCAACAGATTAATTGAAGCTGGACTCACCTTGAATCCCAGAAAATGTAATTTTTGTCTGTCAGAGGTTAAATACCTCGGATTTAAAGTAAATAAGGATGGTTTGTTGGTTGATGATGATAGGATCAAACCTATCCTAGAGTATCCTCAGCCTAAGAATATCAAACAGCTACGTCGTTTCATAGGCGCTACATCATGGTACAGGAAGTTCATCAAGGACTACGCGAAAATCAGTGAACCCCTCACTGACCTAACAAGAAAAGGTGTAAATTTCTCTTGGAAGGAGAAACATGAGGATGCGTTTCAGACTCTGAGAAGAGCCTTAACTACAGCTCCAATACTCGCGTACCCAGACTGCAAGCTGCCTTTTGTAGTTTAAACGGACGCAAGCCAGACGGGACTTGGAGCTGTTGTAACTCAGGTCCAAAACGGCCAAGAGCGAGTAATCGCTTATGCCAGTCGAGTACTCTCAAGTGCAGAACGGAATTACTCAACTACGGAGCAAGAGTGCATAGCCGTAGTCTGGGCTATCAAGAAATTCCTTCACTATCTCGAAGGATATAAATTCACCGTAATAACGGATCACAGCAGCTTAAGATGGCTGTATAACCTAAAAAATCCAACTGGCAGATAAGCCAGATGAGCACTTGACCTTCTGGAGTACGACTTCGAAGTCGTACACAGAAAGGGAGCTATGCATCACGTTCCGGATGCGCTCTCTAGAATGTTCGAGAATGATAAAGTGGATCACATCGCAGCATTCGAGGAAATTAACGACGAATGGTACGTAAGACGTAGGGAAGCTATACTAGCAACCCCTAATAAATTTCATGGCTGGAAAGTCGTAGATGGAAGACTCTACAAGTTTAAGAGTAACCCACTGCTGGAAGATCTGATGGATAAACTTCAAGCCTGGAAACTTGTAGTTCCAAAGGATAATCAACAAGAGGTATTACGTGAAGTCCACGAGACACCCGAGGCTGGCCACCTGGGAGTCGAGAAAACTTATAGTTGCGCCTCAAACATCTACTTCTGGCCTGGAATGTACAAGGACGTTAACGCATTCGTAAGGAAATGCGAGACGTGTCAACTTAATCAGCCGGGGCAAGCTCAACCAAGAGGAGTAATGGGACAAAGGATTGTGCAGGAACCTTGGACGGTGGTAGCAACTGACATCATGGGCCCGTTCCCTCGCAGCAAGAAAGGTTACGAATACTTGATCGTATTCCAGAACTCATTTACAAAGTCGATTGAGTTGGCTCCCTTGAAGGCAGCCAACACTCAAACAATTACGGCTAAATTCATTGATCTCGTCGTGACTCGTTGGGGAATTCCCCAAGTTCTTCACTCGGATAAAGGAACGGAGTACAGGAACAATGCGATACAGGAAATGGCTGAGGCATTTGGAATTCACCATTCGTTTACTCCACTTTTTCATCCACAAGCCAACCCAGTGGAAAGAACCAATAGCATGCTTAAAACCATGATTTGTTCATTCATCGGTCAAGTCCATAGGGACTGGGATTTCCACCTTAGCGACTTTAGGTTCGCCTATAATTCATCATTACATTCCACTAATAGAACCACTCCCGCATTTCTCAATTTAGGAAGGGAACTTCTTCCGCGAAAGACCTGCTGCGGTCTTGTGGAGGGGGGAATCGACCGGCTAGACCCTGATTTACCAGTCTGGACAGATCGAATGTCTAAGATGAGACATTTATGGGAGTTGATTACTACTCATCAAGATCAAGCCTTTATCAGACACGCAAAATACTATGATCGCAGACATCAAGATCTGCAATTTAAACTCGGTGACTTGGTTAAGAAACCGAATAACGTATTGTCTAGTGCAAAAGACAAGGTTGCTACTAAGTTGGCATCTAAGTTCACAGGTCCATATGTGGTGGCAGAAGTTATATCACGAAATGTTTACGCGTTAACCTCTCAGGAAGGCCGTCTCGCTGGACGCTTTCACGCGTCACATCTTCAAAGATTCATCGACAGTGATGAGGATGATGTCGATCCTAATGATCCAGAGGAAATTGAACGAGAAGCTCAGCTTGATAGAGAGCTTTTAGAAATTCACGATTCAGACCCAGAAGCTGAATCAGATCAGGAAACTGATCCCGAAATTAATATTGATTTTGGTTATGGAGACGGTGTAGATCAACAGAAAATCGAACCCGAACCTCCGCGTCGTATGCGGCTTCGTCATAGGTCGTATTCGCGTTAATTAACGGACACATTAGTAAAAACTCGAACTATATAAGCAGTAGCGTTAACTACGAACTCTTAAATAATTGTGTGCGAGTCGTATTAAGTGCAGCGCGTTAAATAGTCTAACTGTGAACTCTACTAATGACCGTCCGTCGAATTTCTCTTTCCTTTTCAGATCTCCCTTTTGATCGCCCCTTGGACTTGCCAGCCTCTATCACCTCGCACACAGGAAACATCACTATGGACCGGATTAGCGTGACCGGTGCTCACGCATCCGTCACCTTGTTCAGCGGAACCGATGTGCGGCAGGTTGCGACTTCAAGCTCGGGCTCAAAAGCCGAGCCGTTAGCCGCAGCAAAATCAAAGGCGACTTCTACGATTGAGCCAGCGGCGACTGCCGCTCCAACGGCACGGTCGGATGAGAAAATCCTCCCGGTCGGAGAAGATTGGGAGAAGAGACTGTCGGCCATCCTCGCCGAAGTATATTGGGCTGGCTTTAGTCCACCCGAGGAACCATCTACATCAGCCGGGCTTCCGGCCCCGGCTCCAAAGCCAACAGCAACCGGGATGGCAGTGAAATCCATGCCACTACTGCCCAACAAGTCATCCCTGGCGCTATCTACAGTGGGCAAGATGGGTCCGGACGGAAAGTTCCACTATTCGGCTGCTGAGTTGGACCGCTTGACCAACCTCAGGGCCTTGGAGAGGGTCCAGACGGATCCTACATTCCGCCGCGCCAAGCCCCTGACAATGTGGGGCAAGCGAAAATTCTTCCTCACACACTGCTCGAAGTACGGCTCTCTGGACCATAAGTACCGGGACTGCCCGAAATTTCGGAAGCATTAGGCCATTGAGCCGTCACAATAGTGACTCAAGTTTTTTTTTGGTTTTTTAATAATCGTTTTGTTCACGGGGATTTCAACCCATTACTTTGGAAGTGATTCAATTTCTTTCTTTGTACCTTTAACTGGAGGGATTAACAATACCCCATTACTGACCAATAAATTATTTTTTTCTATCTAGTTGATTTTTCCTGAATAAACAAAGCCATACGGGAATTATAGTAATTGTATTATTTAATTCGACCGTTTCTAGAAGCAGAATTTTGAGTTCGGTGTTCCACTGTAGCATCTGAAACTTCCAGACCAACTCAATTTGGGATTCGAGTAGATAGATGTTTTTGTTCGAATTTCATCTAATCAAAGCGTAGTTTCTAAACTCAAAAGCGTTGAGAGCTTATGGTTTTGTAGAGTCTCGCAGATTCGGAGAGTGATTCGCCTTTGCAAACCAAATGATAATTCGTTTTTTTCAATTGAAAATTTAATTGACTGTGCATATTTTAATCAGTTAATTTCTTTCAGTTAATTAAAATCGTTTCGGTATGGAAACGTAAAAGATGATGGATTTTTGTTTGTCAATGGTTGTAAAATTTAACTCGGACTCTAAGGAAGAGAGAGGGGAAGTTACTTTTTCTCGTTTCGGCTTCTAATAAGCCGAATCCTGTCAGGGGGGAGTTGTGATGTGGTATATTGTATACAACGCACATTTTTCTATTTCTTACTAAAATTTAACTTAACTCGCGATAAACTCTTAGCACAGAGTCATAGGTTGTTTGCACACAACCTGTCAGCTGATTGGAGCACATGAGCTCCCTGATAATCAGCTGACCACCAAACAAAAATCCTGACTGGAAAAACTAAAATTAAAAGCAAAACACTCATTTTTGTACTTTATTTGTTTCATATTTAACTCTGAGCCATAGGGGCTCAGAGTCATACACACAATCACACCGTTGTCGTTCCGCATCGTAAAGACCCGAAGAGGATCCTGGTCAAAGTGAATGGATGATATTCTCGAGCACAAACACATCTTCCCAGGAAGATGACATCTCTACTCAGCTGCCACCTCGATCAGCCGGCTGGCTGAAACTTAACACCTCCGGCGCCATCTCTGGGCCTAACGCATCACCGTAGGGATCGACCGTAGACGAACTACCGGTCGTCGACGAATTACCAAGAATTACCACTTAAGCTAAATTATTCAAATTCACAACAGTCTCGCGGCGCTGCCTATTTCCGCGCACGCCACGAGACAGGAAGAGAGAGGTTAGCTTGTTCACTCTGTGCTCGAAGTCGTTGGCGTTATCACGCAATTATTACGTGGTGCTTTTCTTGCAAGTGTTACATCCGTAATTTTAAATTTCTTTGTAACGCCTAGACATATGAAACAATATTGAGCCTCTAAGTAATCAAGCGATAATTAGTCATATTAACAGGCGCATTATAGTAATTCTGAACCAATGATAAGACATTGTAACGACCACAGTCGATAAAATAGCAGTATGTAATTATGAAGATGCCTGACTATATACAAAAGATACTTAAGTAATGATGGTAACATAAGAGTAAGTGAAATCTACATAAGATTATACGTTTGTCGGAATGATATAAGTGATAACTTTGTGTATAGTCAGACATGCTGGCCACTGGCCATAGTATTCTAATTAGCACGTATTCTTATATTAGTTTATATAAGTTATAAGAAACTAAATAATAAACGTATTTATGTACATGTGTACATGTTACACATGTAGATAGATATGTCAGTCATCTAAATACAATAGATATAAAGGATCATAATTTAAGGATCATTAAGTCCTAAGAAGGCAAGAAAAGAAAAGAAGAAAAGATTACCCTTAGCATTGGTACAAGGAACTTTGTTCATAACTTTCCACCTATATTGAAAATACCAATATGCTACGCGTTGATTATAGTACTAAGATGTTTCACTCGTCTCTTCAAATATGTCCACTCGTCATCAGTCATAACAAAACGTGCCGATTTACAATAATACACTGAACGTGACAAACCATATGAGAAGGTCGGGCGTGGCGGGCGTGTTGGATGAGATGATTATATCGGGCGTGGTGGGTGTGTTGGGTGTGGAAAGGCGTATGCATTTTTTTTAAGTATATAAACGTTGCTCTGATTAAGAGCTGCGACACATTGTTTCAAGCAGTAGTACTGTTAACTTAATCTTGTATCGAGTCAGTCTGAATAGGCAAGCCGCCCTTTGAAGCATCGAGGATCTCGGTCAGTTTCGGTTACTATCTTTACGATTTCTACATAAATTGAACAAAGTCCCTTCGACTAAACGCTAGTACGGTCGTCGTAGAGTCTAACCCGGGTAAAGTTCCGCTTTGTTAACATTCGGGAAAGAACTACTGCAATCAGATACACTATCAATTGAAATATATTAAAGTTTACATACCTGTTAAACTTAGAAAATATATTAGGAAGAACGCGGTCGATAAGACACTTGGATAGGGGAAAATTCAAATAAATGAGCGACTGTGGCTCCATCTCTCGTCATCATGGGAAAACACATTGCAGTAATCTGCATTACCGACTGAGTCACACAACCGAATGAAATACACTCCCAATTAAACCACATTACCGACTGAGCTAAATTACTATCGGTAAAACAGCACATTTGCCGGAAAAATTCAAATTTACGGTCGATAAAACAGGACATTTACCGCCAAAATTCAAATAAATTGGCGATAATGACGCCATCTATCTGACATGTAAAAAAGTGACATAGAAGGAATCTACTTTACCGATAGAGATAAATTACGACTCAATTTAGTGGAATAGAAGGAATCTACTTTACCGACTGAGATAAATTACCGACTTAGTTTACTCGGTCGGTAAGTGAGCCATAACCGGCCTTGCTCTACTACTTAGAGGTATGATTGGAATAATATGAATAAACAAAATATTTTAGATATAAAATTATTATGCATGTTTAAGGGAGGGTTCGGTATTTAAGCTTTTTTTCGAATTTTTTTTATTTTTGTATTTGATAGTACAACATTACAAGAATGTTGTGTGGAAATTTCAGGTCAATCGGAGCAAAAATGACAGAAATATATGGTCAGTTGCTCCACCTTGATTTCGTATACTTGCTTGAAAGGGTGCGGCGCGCTTACTTTAAAGAGTTCTCCTAAAAAGTGTCATCTTTAAAGACGGTGGACAGCATAACTCAAAATCTAGTGGGTCGATCGTTTTGAAATTTTGCACAGTTGTTCTTCACATAATTCCCCAGGTAACGCTGGAGCCTTTTTCGTTTTTTTAAATAATTGTTGATTTTACAATAACAAATTAATCGATTTTTTTAGCGAAAATCGTGTTTTTGGCTTCCAAATGCTACCAAAAATTCAAAAATCGAAAAAAAATCGTCCCAGCGTTACCTCAAGAAACATCTCCTTCATAAAACCAAATTTGAATTTTTTCTTTCTAATGATTCTGTCTCGAGTTATTATGTCCACCGTAAAACACCTTTTTTTCGAGGCGCCTCCGGAGATTCGCTGTTACTCGCTCAATTTTGCTTCCTCATAGAGGAAGCTTTGTAGTGGTGATAAAATCCAGTTTCCTAAAAAAGGTTTATTTTTGACATATTTCAAAGGCAATATATGTGTGTGTGTGTGTGTGTGTGTGTCACGATCCTGCAATATCTTGAAAACGCGTAGAGATAAATTGATGAAATTTTGCATACTCATTCCACTATATACCTAGTTGAATTTCTTGCAAGGGTTTAAAAAAATATTTAATTTTACAAGTTTGGTGTACTTTTATAATTTTCGAAAAATTCATTTTTTCACTATAACTTCTGAAATAATCAAAATTGAAATCTTATGTAACGAAAATAAAGATTCCTTGTGTCGATACGAATCGACTAACCTATAAGTTTAATGAATTTCATTAAAAATTAAGAAAGTTATGGTTAATTGTATTTTAAAAAATTATTTTTTCGACTACAACTTTTAAAATAATCAAAATTTGGACTTGACTTAAGTAAAATAAATGTTCCTTGCAACGAAACGAATCGATTGACCTGTATGATTAATGCATTTCATTGAGAAATAAGAAAGTTATGGTTCTATTTAATTTTGAAAATTAGTTTTTCAACTATAACTCCTCTAATATGCAAAATTCGAAGCTGATGTAAGGAAAATAAAGGTTCCTTGCGTCGAGACGAATCGATTGACATAAGATTAATGCATTTCATTGAAAAATAAGGATGTTATGGTTAATTGTATTTTAAAAAATTAATTTTTCGACTATAACTTCAAATAATCAAAATTTTGGCTTGACGTAAGGAAAATAAATGTTCCTTGCATCGAGACGAATCGATTCGTCTATAATATTGTTTCATTTCATTGAAAAATAACAAAGTTATTGTTCTATTTAATTTTGAAAAATTTGTTTTTCAACTAAAACTTCTCTAATAGTCAAAATTCGAAGCTGACGTAACAAAAATAAAGGTTCCTTCCGTCGAGACGAATCGATTGACTTATAACATTAATGCATTTCATTGAAAAATAAGAAAATTGTGCTTTATTGTAATTTTCGAAAATGAATTTTTTGAATATAACTTCTCAAATAATCAAAATTTAATGTTTATGTTATAATAACAGTCTCAGCCTAAGGGACTGTCGTCCTCTGAGTGCTGTTACAATTCTGACATCCGACGCTTAAGTTTATACAAAAAAAAAATTTGTTAGAGCGAATTGAACCGAAGGGCGCCAGGTATCAATTGATACCGCTCCAAAACTCCATAACATATAGCAAACCTGAAAAATATAAAATTCGCTTCCGGCTAACCTGCCAGTGAGGGATTTCGTGGGGGCGTAAAACAAATCAGACTCAAAGTTTGAAATACAACAGAAATGACACGTTTATTAAAAATAAGGATGGAGTGATGATGTATAATTTCTTTGAGTGAGATGAGATGAGAATGTACAAGAATGATGTGTTTAAGAACACGTAACTCAAAAAAGTGCGTTTAGGAACGCATTAACCGATGGCTAAGTTCGATTGTATTTAGCATGGAGTATAGACATAAGGAGACCAAACTGTAATGCATGTACTTCACAAAAAACGTGCACGTTTCTGTTGCCAGAAGTTCGTACACATACATGTACAAAATTACACTTACATATAGTACAGAACTTCCCGAGTGCAGCGTGCCATTCGTACTTTAAAAAAAATATGGCTGCCATTAATGTTTTTGTTTTGACAGGCCACTTCAAACTGCGATTTTTAAACTAATATGGATGAGGTAAGTAATATATTTACAATTAAGAATATATTGGACTGTGTTCATAAATATTCTGCGTGTGACAAGTTTGAGGTTTCCTCCTGCGGTTATACGTGTGTAATGTCAGCTGGTAATGTTTACAACGGCAGCCATATTTTTTTTAAAGTGCGAATGACACGCCTCACTCGGGAAGTTCTGTACTATATGTACGTGCGACTTTGTAAATGTGTATGTGTGAACTTCTGGCAACAGAAATGTGCGTGTTTTTTAATGCACTAGTTTGGTCTCCTTATGTCTATTCTCCATGGTATTTAGCTTTACAAAATGGCATCATTGAACGCAATGATAAATTCTATTATTTACTACTAACATAATTTGATTTTTATTCGAGAAACAGAATCTAATTTAATATCTGTTTTTTGAAAGGTTACGGCAATTTAATCAAAATCTAACGGCAATGTAATAGAATCTAAATTGTCGGATGTGCCACGTCATTAATGGGCGTTGACCATGATGCGACATTCTTTATATAAAACCATAATCTTACTCAATATAACTCAAAATCTTAATAGTCAAGTAAAACCGACTGTAATCAAATCGAATTTCACAGAAAGATCTAAATTATAATACAAAGAAAATCAATTGCTCGAAATTTAAAGTTTTAACCAAAATGGCCCTCCGCCAGACATGGGCGTTGGCCTAAATTACATAAGTTCTAAATCTCAAGATTTTTGCACTAAAAACTCAACTGGGAGAAAAGCGTAGTTTGCGGACACCTACCTTACTTTCCGTGAACCCGGATACAGGAATTAGAGTAATCCCTTTGGTAAAGAAAGCATTGAGATTGTCTCTCTGCAAACACTACAAGATTTTCTCTCAGAACACAAAGAAAAACGCAAGCCTACACGGGAACAGCCAGCACAGAACTGGTGGTTCTTGGGGTTACTCGCCTGAGTGCGCAGTCGCAGTTACGAAAATATCGTGGCTCCGAGAGCTGCTGCTGTCTTTATGTGCGAAAGTGGAACTAGCGCTAATCGTTATGGCTTCGACCACGTATTTTGATAGCTCATGTGTCTTTTCATAACAAATGTAGAACGGTGTAAGCTTTACACAATTTAAGTGATTTATATTGTCTACATTGTTAGAGAATGATTAAAATTGTAAAAATGTATGCGACTGACACATCCCAGGCGGCAAGTAATTCCTCTCGAGACATATAGATAGCTGAAACGCTTTAAAGATTGTGTTCTTCGGAAAGCCACTTAGACGGCAAATACAGGATTAAAAAAAATAGCGGTATGATTATGCTTAAACCTAATCAGTTTTATACTTAATCTAGTTCAACTTTCTCACATTCATACTACATTCATTCACTTATATCTAATTGAGTCCCTACTGGCTGTTCTGTTTTAGTTTTCAATTAAATAAATCAATCTGGGAAGAGGAACATTTATGTGGTGAAAATCCACCACGTTACAACACCCCCACCCAGACTGACAATAATGGGTTGAAAAGCCAGCAGGCATCAGCAATCCGATCTCCTAGAATACCAAAATTTTACTTTAGTTAAACTCGAGTATTTAATTTTCGATTTTAATCTTGGAAACTGAGTATATCGTCGTGCGAGATCTAAGTATTTGGCATGTTAAGTAGCGAGAATTAGTATGTGGTTGAGGCATAATAAGAGTTGAAGCAAGATAGACAGAAAGATGAACACAACTTGAAACAGACATGCTCTATAGTTCATGGAGTTTGACTGTAACTGTATAATAGAGGAATTGAATGTACCAGATCTCTAACTAAATTATGCGAACTAAATTTTGTGTTTTTCTCCAAAACTATGACACAACTCAACGAGGAAATTTAACTCAAAAGATTCAAAAGATAACTCTTTTACAAAATGTGGTAACAAATTCCGTGACTCAAGTAAAATAACTATTGACAAAATGATAACAATTCATAATACGGGCTAGAAGCCAGGAGAAATTGATTGGATTGAACTAGAGCAACACTAAACGGATTCCCATTTACTAATCGTTTGACACTTCCATGTCTATTAGACTGGAGCAAACTTAATAAAACGAATCAAAAATCAACATACGCTGAAAACGTACGGTACTTGAACTAATCTGTGTCCTCAAAATACTCAAAAACTAAATGAGCGCACTAATTTAAACTGTACAACCTAACTCTAAACTGTATAACTCAATTCTACTAACTAAACGAACTGATCCTAAACTGTAGTCTGACTCAACTATAATCTTACTTAACAGTACGAAACGGCAAAACATTTACGAACTAACTAAACGGATGACGAGACGGCAAAAGCGAAATACGAGACTGATCTAGATTTGATACGGCAGAACTAGTAGAAGTGCCTGTCGAATGAGAAATTCCATGGCTTTGATTAGCCACGGCCCGAGAAGGTAGGAATGACGATTCAAAGGGTAAATGTGGCCCAATCTCTCCTTTCCTCCAAGCTAACGAACATCTAGGGCATTGGCTAAGTTTGACCCCTGGATTGCCGCATCCGTAGCAAAATATTCCTCTCTCAAAAGGACACAGCGAATATCAGTTTCTTCCGACATGACAATTCAAACACTTATGTGGTGGCGCTCGAATCAAGGGTTTGCAGAACTCGCTTCTTTGCGTTTTATGTGCTGAAGGGGAGCATAACGCAGGTGAAGGTTCTGGGTTTGAAAACCTACTAAGTTTTTCCGAGACTCTTTTCGCTGCTCTGGATTCGGGAATTGGAGATGTAGGTTTTACAGATAGTTCGTTGCTGCAAATCCCAATATCTAGATTCCTTCTTTGACATCTTATGGAAGATCTAGATAAAACATTTACTGGTGCAGCATCGGGTTTTGTTTCGGACTTAACATCGATGCCTGTTGTTTCAGAGAAGGCCTTTGTTGGATTTCTCCGGCGAACTTTCTTTGTTTTAGCGTTCTTTTTGGAGATGTTTCCGTTTACTCTTTTAGGTGCACAAGTTTCTGAACTTGGGATTTCCTCTAAACGCTTGACGTCAGAGACGGTAACATTCGAAGACTGAATGGCTCCAACCTGTAAAAAGTCTCGGCCAACTTCTTGACCATCATATAAGTGCCATATTCCTTCTCCTACTTTCCATAATCTGTGTTTAAATCAAATATGAAAATCGAAAAGCTCCGCAAAATCTTGACCAAATAGGACTTCACAATCGAAAGTCGGAGCGAAACGGATTTCTAATGGTTTACTAATTCCTAAAAATTCTAAGTCTAAAATTGCTTATCCAGCAGTTTCCTCTATAACGCCGTTGGGGTACATTATCCCTGGGCGTACCTGATTCGCTAATTTCTCTAAAAGATCACTAAATTTTCCAAACGCTGGCTTGCCTACATAAGTACAGCAAGAGCCTGGATCAAAGAGTCCTCTAAGTGGCTGGCCGTCCACTTAAACAGTGATAAATAGCCTCCTCTCATCGAGAACCGCATTGACTTGATGCTTCTGAATTTGAGGGGCTCTAATAACGAAAGAGGGAGGAGACCGAACCCTTAGGTCACTCGCCCTTAATGTTCACGGTAGGTGTTCAGAGCAACCGCTACAACTCTTAGAATACTGACCGGGTTTGCCACAAGCGTGACAGAAAATCTTCTTAGGTTTTGGACAGTTTCTCCAACTATGTTGGAGAAACAGTTACATTACAGTTCCAGCAACCGTCATTCACCCTACTCTTTTTACAATAGTTACTACTATAGTGACCACTAGCAGGTGTGGGCACAGGGAAAACTCGCTTTGCGGAATCTGTCTTCGGTTCAGGTCCCACAGCTGCAATCGGGAGATTCGGTGCATAGGCAGCCTGGGTACCAACCGGATAATCACTAAACTTATTTGACACTCTAGGTGTCAGAGGAAAACTGGGACTAGAATTAGACGATATCTCATAAGTAACAAAACTACTGCAAGGATTTAACAGGTTTTGTTGCGGAACGACAGAAGAATTTAATCTTGCGCATTGGTTTGATGTAAAGATCGGATCATTATTATGAAAATAGGGCTCCAAAAATGGATTTGTATTGGATGGTTGAGCAGTTACATAACTCACATCTAAATTCGAATCTCTATCTAGTAATGAATATGAGACGAAATCGCGAGACTCAACACTAAAATCGCGTTCAAATCCTAAATTAGTGCCTAAATCTTCCGTAGGTAACACGAGCTTCCTTCGAATATGTTGGACCTTGAAAAGATGGTGATGTCATTACAGAATCGATAACCGATACGCTAGATTGTTCATCCTGAAACTTAGACGGAAGGGTTGTATATGTGTCTACAGAATTGGCGAAAGTTACGCCATCTACACTTTTTCCCATTACAAACGTTTCATTCGGTACGGCAGGACCTACTGAGGTGATAACATTGGATGTGTTACACAATTGTTCGGACACAGTGGAAGGTTTAACCTTATCGTTGTCCTCAAATGTCGTACCTAGATGCCGGTAATTCAGGTAGTAATTTACCAAGCTCAAACGCATCGTTGAACGACCATCAAACACTTGTAATCCGAAATATTTCAGTGTGGTACGCAACTCATCTATTGTTAATGAGCCTACCCATTTTATCACAACATCTAGAGTCTCAGTCCATAACTTATCAACGTTAATCACAGAAATCTCCATATTCAAGAAAATACAATAAAATCTAAATTCACAAATCAAAATCGGTATAAGTTGCAAAACAAATATAATAATCGAACCCACGCAACAATGCAATGATGACTCAGAAGAGAGTAATGGGGTTAGGTCGATTAGGTTCGGCAAGGACAGAGAAAGCAATTGCTCATTGAATGAGCACAGAAGTTGATACAACTTCACAGCTAGTTTAATATTTTTGAATATAAATTTCCAGGAATATAATCTAAAAGTTATACTATAAGCTACATATTGTCAAAATAAACTAGAAGTACCTGTATCGCCAAAAAAAATTCCTAAAAGCATGCATTTTTTCATCGAATGGACCGAACCCCCCCCCGCCCCTTAAAATATGAAGATTAATAAGTTAATAAGAGAAAGATAGCCTTGGAAATAGAAAGAAATACAAATTTCTAGCAAGGGAGATAGAATTAGGTATAGAAACGAATAAAATTTTTTCCGAATAAATAGACTGAGAGATAGAAAGAAATAGACATTACCAGGAATAGAGATAGACTGAGGGATAGGAAGAGATAGATATTACCAGTCACAGGAATAGACTGACAATGAGACATAGGAAGAGATAGATATCACCGGATACGGGGATACAATGGTGGATGAAGCATTTTAGCTAAACAAGGATTCTTCACGTAGGCTCTGCTCAACCCTTTTGTATTAATTTTAATCTCACCTATTCATATAATATTGAAAATAAAAGTTTAATTGTATAACATCAAATATACTCTGTTCAGTTATCCTCGACCCTGCTTCCAACTTACGTAGCAATATTAATTTAATTATAATTGCCTCGTTCAAATCGGGTCACAAACCAAGAACAACCAATTAAATATTATATAAGATAATTACGTCTCCAATTTCTGGACGTCACATTCCTTAAACTAGCTGTGAAGTTGTATCAACTTATGTGCACATTCAATGAGCACTTTGCTTCCTGGAAACAAATATGATTTGCTTCCTCAAAAGAGGAAGCATTAATTAATTAATCAAATGTATTAATATTAGGTCTCCTGATTCGTATCAACACAAAAGAAGTTTATTTTCCTTACATCAGCTTTAAATTTTCATTATTTGAGAAATCATATTTGAAAAATTAATTTTTGAAAAGTACAATTAACCATAACTTTCTTATTTTTCAATGGAATTTATGAAACTTATAGGCCAATCGATTCGTCTCGAAATAAGGAATCTTTTTTCTTCTGATGTCTGCTTTGAATTTTGATTATTTGAGAAGATATAGTTGAAAAATCAATTTTACTAAAATTATATTAAAAAGTAATAAAGTACATAATAAAAGTACATAAAACTTTTAAAATTAGATATTTTGTTAAACCCATGTAAGAAATTCAACTTGGTATATAGAGAAATATCTATGCAAAATTTCATCAGTTTATCTATTGTTACATCCTGAGATGAACACATCCCATAATTTTATTTGATTTAAATTTAAAAAGTTCCTCGTTTTGGAATGAAAAAGGATTTTCCTTTACCGGGATGAGGATAACCACTCGACTTTAAATAACTCAAGAGAAGTTAGATATAATTAGTTTTTATTTAAAAATACAGAAGTTATTTGGCTTGGCCCTTTCAAACTATCTCTCTCTCTCTGGATCTGGATCTGAAAAGAGACAGAGATTTAGTTCCGATCTCCTTTTCAGAATAGACCTTTATATTTTTAAGAAAAGTGACCTGCTCACCTGTATGGTAGCTTGTATTGTTGAATTTGTCGTATGGAGGCTGGTCTCCGTCTTTGAAGATTTAGGGGATCACTTGGAACTGGGGTGACCTTCTATCGATGCACTTGACAACTTCTTCCACTTAGAGAACTGATTGAATTAAACTCGGACTGATTTTTAGGTGTTCCGATAGGTTTAGCAGATGAAAACAGACTGACTATTAGATGTTGTAGATTCAGCAGACAAAAACAGACTCCCTCCTTGGGTCCAAATCCTCTGTTTTTATAAGACCTTTGGCAATAAATCTTCCAATTTAAAGATGACCGTTATACATGGTTGAAGGGTAGTTGGGCCTGTTCGTACTTCGACGAAAATAGATTTCAATAGAACAATTTATGATTTCTGTGAAATTATAGCGAGGAAACTGGTTGTATGACTCAGAATATTTAAGAGTATGGGGTGCACGTGTTTCCCTAGTTACATTTGATAATTTAGTGTTTTACTTTGTTGTCACCCTTCGTTTGAAGATTTGTATTAGAAGCGTGGGTAGAGACTGTACAAGGGTTTTTCTCATAGGTAAAAATGCAGGTGTTCGCTTTAAACGTAGTGACCCAAATTTTATAGATTTCCTTAGAAATCTAATTTAGAACATACAGATTCTTTCGTTATTCGGAGATGACCAATAATTTTAGTCTTCATCTATCGTTGACAATTATTGCCTTATAAATTTAAGTTTTGTAGGTGTTTGACATTTAAGGTTCATTTTTAGAAAAGAGGATCGTTTTCTTTAGAAGAAAAGGATTCGGATGCGTAGTTTTGGTTTTACGACTTACATAAATAATGTTTTCTATTTCATAGAAAATTCGTAGGATGAAATCTTTATGATTACATAAATTTAGAGTTTGAAATGATTCTTAGATTTTTATGGTTGTGGGAAAATTCGCATTGAAAAGAGTGCGTATGGTTACAGAATTTTGGCGGATGTAAGTTGTAAATTATAAGATGTCAAGACGAGAGTTTTTGAAGGGGTGGCCTTTCCTATAGGTTGTCCTTTGTTTGAGATTACATTTATGTTTTTAGAAAAAGATATAATAAACAAATAGTGATGTAAATGTTAATTGCCAGCTAAGTTATACGGATTACAATTGCTGGTCTTTTAAGAATTAGGTATAAAATAATAATGAGTAATTAGTATTACGTCGCGGGACGTGACATTATATACGTTCTCAAGATATTGCAGGATCGTTAAAAGCGTGACATACACACACACATCCTATCTCTTTACTTCCAGCAGGGCAGTGATCAGTGATGTACAAACGTCGTGTAGCTTCTTTCTCCATTATATTACAAAATAAAATTTAAATTTATTTTGAGTATACGTCTCTAGAATATTTTCTTGCCATGCACTAGGAGCGAAGCTTACGAAGAGTGCAGAATATCAATATTTCGATCTCAGCGAGGAATAGATCTCTCAAATTAATATTACCTAATATTTATATTACAGTAAAAACTACGAACATCTCCATTTTTTCATAAGATTTATGCTTATCAACACATTTTTTTAATTTCTTAAAATATTAGGGAAGCGCTTTTTTACCATTGCAATCAAGTTGTTACGAGAAGAGCAAGACTAAATCAAAAAAATTCTTTGCAAACTACTAATAAGTCTTTAGTGTTGAAAATAGGGGCATTATAGAATTTTTTTTTTATAAATTTTATTTATTAATGTACTTTGGCCATAGCAATTACAATTAACTATTGAAAGGTAATATTTATAACAATTTAGTATCCCTGAGTTTTTAACAGTACTGTATGATAAAGAGAAAAATTTTGTATGCACATCTAATGACGTTAGGGTGAAAAGAAAATCGAAAGACATGAATTAAAATGTTGGGATAGTTGAGAAATAATATCCCTGCTTAAAATGTCAGGTAGAATTCTGATAAAAACCGGGTAGAAGTCGGGTTTTATACGCACCTACCGGAATTGTACCCGGTTTTTGTCCCTGGTTTTTATTCGGTACTTTACCGGGTTCTACCTGGTGTGATATAATTTTTGTATCCGGTTGCTACATGGGTCTTATCCGGCGCTGTGTGGTTTCTACTAGGTTGTATTCGGTGTTTCAAACACCTGTACCCAGAAAAAATAAAAATAAATCTTATAAAAAACAATTATTAATTAAGAACAAGGTTTATTCGTTGATATATTATGGATATACTTATAATGGATATACTAATAAATAATCGATCCCCTTCCTCTATATACTCTAATGCGCATGCGTCTGGAGCTGGCCAAACCAAAAACACTTTTGCAAAGTTTGTGGCTAGAAGGTCTAGCCAGTCGCAGAAAAATAAAAATTAATCTTATAAAAAAAGATTATTAATTAAGAATATGGATATTATTCGTTCATATATTATGGATATACTTATAAATAATCAATATTTGTAACTTTTAACGCATATATAACAAATAAAATTTCGCACGCAACGCGAGGGGAATCGAACGCATGACTTACGGGACGTGAGTCCAGCTACCTAACCTTTACCCTAAGCTCTTGAGATGATGGTAACACATTTTTTCCACGGTACACTCAACCACATACAAATATTAAATTATCTGAAGATAATTACATTAAAAGAAAGCTTTTACGTTAACAATGAATAAAATACGTATATAAAATTTTTCATTTTTTTAATGTTCACTTTTGCAAAACTTAAAACCGTAGAATTGATTGATATAATTGGATATTTCATTGGCAGAACAAAAATTTTTTGCGACAAAAAAAAATTCTGTCTGCCGGTACTGTAGTACTATATATATGTATATGGGCATATCCACGAAAAGTGTCATTTTCTCTCAAAAAAAAATTAAAAATAAATCTTAAAGAACACTTTTCAAACTTTTTTCCTACATTCTATATACATAAAGAAACTCATTTTTTAGGGTGGTAAATAACTTTGCGCATGCGCGCAGTTTGCACAAAATATTGAAAAAAATAAGTCCATTAATTTAATTGAATTAATAATAATTTGAAATTGAAGGTGAAATAGGATTCTTTTTCCTTCTTAAATGTTCAGGATACTTTTCAGTAGTGTGTAAATTATTCTATTCTTGATTACAAATATATAAAGAGTATCTGAAACTAAATAATGCGGACTTTTCTTAAAAAATTCGTAATTTTATTTCTAAATTTTTAGTTATAATACTCTATCTTATATTTTAAATCGAAGTCAGTTATTTTTCAAATACTGAAGTGTATATCTTGACCATTTGGAATATAAGTGAACGAAAATTCAACAGTTAACAGAAAATATATTATGTTATTTATTATTTTTCAAAGTATAGCGAAATATCACAGAAAAGTGAAAGCTAATTTTTAGTATGTTTCTTTCGCCTAATCTGCCTAATCTTAGTTTTGTGTTCAAGTACAGTGAAATACGTAGATGGTTTTAAAGAGAAATGTATACATGTAGCTTTTTTAAACATTTTATACATGACAAGAAGCGTGGTCGAAGTGTGGTTGGCTCTTTTTGATGCCAAAATAATTGTCGCGTTTGCATCGTGTTAGGCATAGGTTTTAAATTAAGACCGGTAGTAAGTTATTAATTAAGTTATAAATTATTATATCACACAATATTCTGAAAATTGTATTTAATTATATTAAATCATAGATACTAGATATCAAAATTACAATATAGATAAGGGGCGGATCCAGAAATCGTGTGTATTTCTTCAATAGAGGGGCCATGGCCCCCCTATTTGTCCTTTGTTTTCCAAGTATTGAAGAAAGATACACGATTTCTGGATCCGCGCCTGATATAGATACAATATAATATACTATATAATAATATTACTCTATCTCTGATTAAAAATTGGTTAAAAATTGTATCAATTATAGTTTTTTATTATTAAACTAATATTTCTAATCCAATATTTTTTTTTAAAAATGCAAATATTTTCTTCAACTTTCCTTTAATTCAATTTGATATTAAAGGCTTAACTTGTTATAATAATGACGTTTTTTCTTACCGAAAATTTCATAAAAAATTGATTTTTTATTATTAATTTTGATTAAACTAATGTTAGTTTGCGAGAAACTTTTCTCTTTTCAAATAAAAAAACTTTTTCGTCCAAAAAATATTTTCAGACAAGTAATTCTACAGAAAAAAGTAATATTTTTCCATTATTTGCCTATTTTTTGTAATATTTCAAAATATTCTGAACTTTTGAAAAAAAATGTCTATACAAAAGTTCTTCCTATCAAAAAAAGGAACTTTTTTGTATAATAAATTTTTTTGTAGGCATTTAACTTTTGAAGGAAAATCATTTTTTTACTTTTTTTAACTGTAATTTGTACATAATTCACATGATGTTTGAGGCACACAATTTTACTTTTGCGGACGTATTTTGGCAACCGAAATACACCAAAACCAATAGA
The DNA here is from genome assembly GCA_904066015.1 of Synergus gifuensis. Lineage (NCBI taxonomy): Eukaryota > Metazoa > Arthropoda > Insecta > Hymenoptera > Cynipidae > Synergus > Synergus gifuensis. The sequence continues at coordinate 115,824 of CAJFCO010018144.1, read as the reverse complement.
AAATTTAATCTTAACTTGATACGCGCGATTTGTACAGCTGCTGTCGCTGGAGTGGACATTTTCGCAAAAAATTTGGAGTGCACATTTTAGCCTTAAATTGGACATAACTTTTGCGCGCATTGCGATTTTAGTTTTTTTGTGGTAAACTTTTTCGCCCCAATATACTGCTTAATTTCCGTGAGCACAGAAAAGTATGCTGCAAGTATTTTCCAAGTAATGTAAGACGATGGAATGGACATTTTTTCGACAAAATCAAAATTTTCGATATTTGAAAGTGTGATACTTCTATAATTTTGAGAGCACATGTTTTTCCCTTATGTGGTGTCTAATGGCAACCAAAATATAGCAAAAAATCGAAAGATTTTTGACCTAGGTGGTTGCGCGCATTTTCTACAGCTCCAGACCCAGGAGTGGACATTTAAATCGTGAAAGCGGTGACACGACTTTGAGATATTCTTTCTGACTTATAAATCAAAGAACAGTGTCAAATCAATGAAATTTCAGTAGTCTATGTTCCACTGAACTAGCATGATTTTTTTTAGAATTTTCAAACCATGCGCGGAAATCCTGTGAGCATGCAAAACACTCAATTCGTAGGTGGTGACAAATATTACATAGGTATATTTTGGGGATTTTATTCACAGATTATGTGTTATATCTTTTTATGAGGATTTCTGTAATGACTGTAAGGTTTTATTTCTACTTCGGGGAGTTTGTCTGTAAATTTTTGTGTGGTTTAACTTGTATTTTCAGTTCAGATTTGCCTATAATGCAACGGTGACAGAAAAATGACACTTTTCGTGGATATGCCCCCATATACAGGGTGCTTCGCGACCTCTATCGTTAATTGAAACTACAAATACTAGAGCAAAAACTAAGTCGAAAACTCCCGTTAGAAAATGTTGTAAAATGTTTAGTTTTTAAACCACAGAGCATTAAAGTTGACCAATCAGAAGAGATCTCAACAATACCGTCTTTCACAAACACTTTCTCACAATACATAATGGATTCTTGGCAGTCTAAAGCGTGCTTATGATTGCTCAACTTTAATGTTCTGTAGTTTAAAAACGACGCAATTTTGCAACATTTTCTTATGGGAGTTTTCGACTTAGTTTTTGATCTAGTATTTGTAGTTTTAATTAACGATAGAGGTCGCGAAACACCATATATATATATATATATATATATATATATATATATACATCGTAACATAATACTTTTTATCATGTACAAAATTAGATCTTAAACTCAGTAAATTCAATGAACTAAGTCGAGTACGGAATCACACCTTTAATTTGATTGGGTGGTATTTATACCATATTGACCAATCAAATATACTTTGTAAACTGACTCCGAAATCCTTCCAGACTGGAACATCTTTTTTTAAGCAGAATTATTATTAATTCTATAATTAATTAATTAATATTAATTATAATCCTTCCAGACTGGAACATATTTTTTTAATCAGAATTATTATTAATTCGAAGATTCGACTATTACTCTGTTGAAAATAGGTTCATTAGGGCCGGCTGGCCCTATCTAAATAGAAGGATGAATTTCTCTCATGGTTGTTCGTTTTCCAACTCCAAATTCGTCACCTAGATGGAAGCATCATTGTTTGAATTCTAGCGCAGAGTCCACCTGCCTTGGTCGTCCAGCGGAGCAGTGTGTACACCTAGTGTGGACAGTTCTACGGACGGTAACCAATCAGCGTAGTGCATTACGTTCGCCGAGTAATAGACTCACGTTAGCCAATAGGCATGAACTCTAGTGAGCGTCACTCGTACGTCATCTCCGTCTGCTAGCCGACAAGACGAAAGACACGAAGTAATAGTAAGGAGTAGTATCTCTAGGAGTGGGGGTAGGACAGATCCACCTCCAAGAATTATGATGGATTTATATTAGGTGCACAACTTTGCTTCCGCCGATTTTTTCGAAAATTTGAGGCTTTATTCGGAAAAAGTGATTACCTGTTTATGATTAAAAGTACTGTCTGTCACTAGCCACTACTTTTTGCCATCTTTCGGGCAATTGTCGGATACCATCTCGAAAAAACTTTGCGTCTTTTGAGGCGATCCACGAATCGATCCATTCTTTAACTTCTTCATAAGAGTGGAAATGCTGCTCAGCTAAGCCATGTGCCATCGATCGGAACAAATGGTAGTAGGAAGGAGCAATGTTTGGAGAGTACGGCGGGTGGGGTAAGACTTCCCATTTTAGGGTTTCCAAGTATGTCTTGACGGGTTTTGCGACATGTAGCCGAGCATTGTCATGTTGCAGGATAACTTTATCGTGTCTCTCTTGATATTGTGGCCGTTTCTCCTTCAATGCTCGACTCAAACGCATCAATTGCGTTCGATACCGATCCCCTGTGATAGTTTCACTCGGTTTCAACAGCTCATAATACACCACACCGAGCTGGTCCCACCAAATGCAGAGCATAACCTTGGCACCGTGAATATTCGGTCTGAGCGTAGATGTGGAGGCATGTCCGGGCATTCCCCATGATTTTCTGCGTTTGGGATTATCGTAGTGGACCCATTTTTCGTCGCCGGTTACAATGCGATGTAAAAAACCCTTCCGATTCTGTCTTTGAAGCAGTTGTTCACAAGCAAATAAACGGCGTTCAACGTCTCTTGGCTTCAATTCATAAGGAACCCAATTTCCTTGCTTCTGAATCATTCCCATGGCTTTGAGGCGTTTCGAAATTGCTTGTTGAGTGACTCCCAATGATTCTGCTAATTCTTCTTGCGTTTGGCACGAGTCTTCAGCAAGTAATGCCTCCAGTTCGGAATCTTCGAAATTTTTTTCTCTTCCGCCGCCATGCCGGTCCGACATCAAAATCACCGCTTTTAAAACGTTGAAACCACTCACGACACGTTATTTCACTAAGAGCAGCGTCACCGTAAGCACTTGAGAGCATTCGATGAGATTCAGCCGCAGTTTTCTTCAAATGAAAGCAGAAAATCAACACTTCCCGCAAATGACGAGAATTTCGTTCGAAAACTGACATCTTCGATCGAGAATACACTTCTGATGCAAACAAAAATTCACTAATGTGGTGCTATCGTTATGTTGACAGATGTCCAAGCTTACTGTATGAAATTTTTGACCTGCCTATTTCAACCGACACTTACTGCTGCAGCCATCTATCGAAAAACGGCGGAAGCAAAGTTGTACACCTAATATAAAATAATGAACTTTTGCAGGACTCTTGTCATGCGCGTTGGCGATATAGACTAGCAGACGACTAGTTTCTAGTTTGAATTTTTAACCTCGCTTTTTTGGTTTATCGCATGTCGCATGTCACGATGTAAAAGTCCGATTTGGTTTAAAGTGTGAAATAAATAAAAAAGGACAGATAGTACAGGCTAGTAAGATGACAAAAGCCCTATTAGCCCAAGATCGTTAGCGCCCAAAAGATACCAGAAAAGGAGTGCGTTTAAGCCTCAATCAGTATGTATAAAGTAATTTTAATATTTATATATGAACATATTAATATTTGTGTTAATTTTTCTTTACTACTTTATAAAAATTACGTTATAATTATAAAAATTACGTACACTGAAATTCGTATTGTTATAATATATTCAACCATTTATATTTCTATATTATTTTCATCACTTATTTGTATAATTGAATTATTTCTAAGGAAAAGATGTTAAAAGCGTGGCAAACAATTATTCCTGACCAAAAGAAGGAATTAAAGATGACTCATTATCTATGCGAATTGCATATTAAGAAGGAAGATATCGAAAGAGAACGGGTTGTTTATGAGAAGGGAGGTATTGTAGAACGCGTACAAAGAAAATCACCTTTATTAAATGACGAAGCTGTGCCGTGTTACTTTTCGGAGAGTTTAAGACCAAAAATAAACTCCAAATAAGATTACAGTGTAAAATTAGAATTACCTGTGAATTGTTCAGATTTATTAAAAAAAGAATGTTCAGCAGCAATACAAAAAAAGCTTCTGAAAGAATTAGAGAAAATCGTTCTACCAAGATCTGATTGACTATGTGAAGGAAAAATATGATGATAACATGTTTTGGAATACTCAAGATTCGAGTAATTTACTCCGTTTTTCACATATAAATACAGATTCTGCGGTGTGGTGTTGGTGGAACACAACACACACGACCGTTTTAAAACGGCTCATCATTTATCAGAGTTCTAAATTTCAGGTACTTATACTTAATTTATTTTATATATATAATATAATACGACAGGGGGGTAACATAAATATTAAATAATAAGCTTTTCTCTTTTATAGATTTTTCTCCAAGAAAATGAAGTTTATTTACCGGGTTATAAAAATGTGAATACTTTAGAAGACTGCATAAAGCTTCTTGACAAGGTATCGCATATGGAACCATGTCTGAAAATGGATTTTATAACTGGTGCACCAAAATGCCCGGGTTATGTTGAAGTGGACTGGAGTAGCAAAACCCCTGGACCCAAAAAAAGATGATGCTTTTTTTGTATTAAATTCTGCGATGCTGAAAGGAAAAGGGATTTACAAATAGAAAAAGATAATAAATTGATGAAAAAAAATAGAGCCTTACAATCACGATGTAAAAACCTGTATCGTCAGAGAACTAGATTGTTAGATGCAGTAAGTATAATTTGTATTCAAGTCTTTAATAATCAGAAAAATGTATTAATTAGTTTTGTTTAATAGAAGGAAAAAAGTAAAGCGATAATTCAAAGCCTGCATAAGGAGTGCGCTCAAAAAAGCGAGAGAGCAGTCTATGAAGCTCTTAAAAACTTACCACCTCCACAACAGCTATCTGTAAAAGCTTGTTTAGACGCTTCAGAAGTTAAGGATCTTCGAGGTGTTCGATATGAAAATCAGTGGATCTATGAGTGCTTGCTCATTAAAATTAAAAGTAGAAAAACCTATATTCATCTACGAAAGCATAAGATTCTCGTATTGCCCTCGATTAAAACGCTTGATAAATATATCAAATGTATTGGGGGAACATACGAATTCTTAGAAAGTACGTTCAAAATATTGGCACAAAAAACAGCCAAGATGAAAAAGTCTGATTTGTGTGGTACGTATGAAGCTTCTTTTTAAGTTTTTGGAGTGGGATTTCAAATTTAATTATAATTATAATTTTTTTGTTACAGGAATGCTATTATTAGATGAAATGAAGCTATCGAAAACTCTCATCTTTAATAGAAAGCGTCTTCAAGTAGAAAGCTTTACAGATTTAGGAGCACACGCGCCGAAGCACCAATCAAATAAAAAAGGAGATCATGCCCTCGTATTCATGTTCCAACCGTTCAAAGGAAAATGGGTGCAAACACTTGGTTGATTTTTGAGTAAGGGTAGTGCCTCTGGAACGATACTTCATCAGCTGATAATGGAATGTATCATTTTAGCTGAAAGAGCTGGTTTGATAGTGGATGGTATCGCATGTGATGGCGCAACCTGGAATCGTTCCATGTGGGATTTGTTTGGTGTTACTGCAGAATGAGTCAGTGTCACACACATAGTTGACTCCAAACGCAGGTTGTGGTTTGTCTCTGATTTTCCACATCTTATAAAAAATTTGAGAAATTTTATATCTAAAGTTGGGAAGTCTTCTAATATTTGGGTAAGTTTGAAATTAACATTAAAATATCATTAGAAATGCAAAATAATAGTTAAAATAGCAATGGAAATCATTTTCTCATTCCAGATACCTGATGGGCCAATTTCATTAAAGCATTGGTATGCAATACTTGCTGTGGAAAACCCGAGTGGTTACAATATGAAAGTAAATTTCAAATTACGAGCGGAACATATTGACCCTCAGTTTTTTCAAAAAATGAATGTTGCTCTAGCATTTCAAGTGCGTATTTAAACTATGTCCACATACTTTCACTGAAATAAATATTGAAACTTAATTCCACTTGCGTTTATAATTCTTATTACAGTTTTTTGGGGTCGCTGACAGTATGGAGATGTTTAAAGATCAACACTCCGATTTTATGGATTGCGAATCGTCGATAAAATTTTGCAGGACTATTAAGGCTCTAATTAATTCGATGAATTGTAGGACGCCCATTCAGTGTTTAAAACCCCAAAACGAGCAATGCAATGTAAGATATCTATTATTGCAAATATAATACTCTATGTTATTATACCAGTTTCTAAAAATATATGTATATTTAGGTGATCGAAAACTTCTTAGATTACCTAAAGGAATGGGAAGAAGTTGCGAAGAAAAGTGAATATGAATTTTTCAGCAACTCAACTTCTTATGGGTTGAAAGTGACACTACGTGCAGCACTAGAGCTCTGCAAATTTCTCGTAGAAGATTGTCAATTTAACTACTTGATGACTGTCAGACTAAACCAAGACAATATGGAGGTTGGCAATATTACTATATTTTTATGAAATTTGTTTTAATTTTAGAATTATTATTATATTGCTGTATACGATTTTTGAGTATGGTTAACGAAAATTCTTTTTACAGCGATTTTTTGGTTTAATGAGAGAGGCTTGCAGTTCCAATGATCATCCCGATTCTGCCCTTTTTATTCAAATGTATAGATTGATATCGACTTATTCCTTGGTTAAGCCACCTAAAGGTTGTAACATTACAAAAGGAGAAGTTATGAACACCATCTTGACCTTAAAAGATATCACAGATGATGAGAAAAGACAAGAGAAATGGCACGGACTTATAGATACTATAATTAAAAAAGGTCAAAATTGCAATGGAATTGCAGATGCGACGAAGTTATTAGAAGATCACGATCAATTCCGGTTTACTACCTCAGATTATGTTTTAACATACGTTGTAGGATTTGTTGCTCGTAAAGCAATCCGATTTTCGACATGTACCATAAAAAAGATGTAACGTTGTGTTTTTCTGGCGTCCCTGCTTGGACGCCATGTAACGTTCCGATTTTCTCTGAAAGATCTTATTATTTTTAATTATCTTATCGAATGCTTCAGTCGAGCCAGGGTCAGGTTTTAAAGATAATTAGATGAAAATCGAACAACTTTGTTTTACTGGAAAATATAATAACAATACTTATTCCCTATAATTTACAAATCTAACGGTGTGAATTTAATAAAATAACAAAAGAAAGAATGAAATAAGAATCTATGTGTGGTTGATTTTGTTGTCTGTGTGAAGTTGAATCAATGTGTCTGAACGAAGACGGATGAAGTGACTATTCGTCCTGTAATCATAGATATTTCGGATTTGTCAGACAAAGTACAAATTGACAGATTCGTGAACGAATTAAACATACAGGCGATTTTGCGGAATACAATATTAAACGTCTCAGTTCTCTTGCTTCAGCGGTTTTGACGGTACGGAGAGAAGGGAGGACTGATAGGAAAAATAGAGTAAAGTTCGGTTGTATAAATCTCTAATGCGTTTTTATAGATAATATTTGTAGATGCTCCTACTAAATATTATCCGTCGGTTTAATTTGTCGCTCACAGATGCGCCTGTTGAGTGCAAATACATTTCTATCATTTTGCGATTTATTAGACAGGATTTACAGGAGAAGGATATGAGAGTTACGTGATAAAGAAATATTCTTGGGTGGAAAAATATTAATAATAAATGCTCCTATTTATTAATATTTTGACATGAATTTCTACAGCCTTAAGTGATCATATTGACTATAGAAATTGTACACCTTTGAATAGGAAAGAGAGAAAGAAATAGCATATCAAAAAAATGCTATGCATAGTAGCTCCTATGGCGTGACATTTTTTTATATGAGAATTGACAACGACAGGTGCGCTTGAGCGTTGATAATTCTCCATACATAAGTGTATGGAAATCTACAAGGATAGTTGCGCCTATGCCTTGCGATTTCGCCTGTACTTTGCCTACCACAGTTGCTCCTGTGGGTAGGAAAAGAACCTGAGTTTTCACCAGGCGAGAGCTCACCGATCCACTCGGTGGGTCTCGCGCAGCTAGACTGACTATTCATTGTCGTGCGGGTGGTTTTAAGGAACTTGCCTGCTGACGAAAGGCTCGGAGGGGGACGGTCGCTAGGTAGCGAGAGTCTAGACACGGGAGTGCGGGAGCGGGGATGACGACTGTGAGGTATGGTAAAGAGTGTGCGTGCGGTACGCACACAGGCGTAATCACTCGTTACAAAGAAAAGCGTACATTGTGATGAATGTAAAGATACATTAATTTTGGGCCCAAGTGAAACTGTGCCAGAGAATCACAAACTAATTTGTCTGAAATCAAAGGGTTTTTTAATACATCCTTCACATAAACTTTTCAACCTAATATCATGTTTGGAAGAAGGAATTTTAAATGCAGCAGGATGTGGACAACTAAATGCGGATACATTATTTCATGCTACAGAAGCCATCCAATCATTGCCTTCTATTCCACTTGTTGGTTGTGTTGACCATGTTGCAAGTGTCACGCATAAAATAGTAAACTTTTTTTTAACAACAAGGATGTACTTTTTATGTAAACAAAGTAACAGCAATGACAATACCGAGAAGTTAAAAACTCAGGAGAAGAGAAAGTTGGCAAAACTTTCATTTGCAGCAGATTCCAATGAGGCTACGAATACAGAAGCTCTCATACAATATAATTCGAAACCAGAAATTGCATTAAGACAGAAGAGGAAGAGGAAAGTCACGACTGCCAAAGAAAATAAAAATTGTAGTCAGCAAATCAACAAAAATTGTCTAATCGAAACCGAAGAAGTGAACGGGTTGTTTGATTCCTGTAATGTTGTAGATTTCTTTGAACCCCTGCATGAGGCAGATCTGACTGAAAATTCTACAAAGAAACTATTTACCATGAAAAAACTACCGGTCTCAAGCAGGAAACATAAATCGTCTGATAGTGCCAAAGTTAATATTCCTGTAAAGAAAGCACATATAGGAAAATTTGCTCTGCAGGAAATAACGAATACGCGAATGTGATAAATACAAGTGTGATAAATACAAATGTGATAAATAGTTATAAATTAACATTTTGTACTGAAAAATATTCTATTTATTTGAAGTTAAAGTAATAATTTAGGATATATGTGTTGTAATAAAAATATATTCTGGTTTATTAATGTCATTCTATTTTTACAGTAATTTTCTTACAATTTCTTATTACGTATTACAAATAACGGTTGACAATCTCTATTAATCTTTTACCAGATAATCATTTGAAGTTTGAATATTTTTATAACAAATTTTTTATTGTAGACAACTTTTTTCACTCTTGCAATGACAAAACATGTTTGAAATGATTCAAAAGCATGAAAGATCTAGAAAATATTTGTACATTTTTTTATTAATGTAATAATTTTTATGTTCATAGCAAAGCTATCATTTTTTCTTCGATTTTTATTTATTTTTTTCATGTATAAGTAGAGTACAAATGTCAAAATGTAAAAATGTTAAAAATAATTTTAAAAACTGTAAAACAGTTCTCCTTCA
>CAJFCO010018144.1:69472-89817 GCA_904066015.1 Synergus gifuensis | reverse complement strand
TGTACTACTACAACGTTAATCATTGTAAAATATTTAATAAGCAAGTGATAATTTTCATCGGATTTTTTACAGTGTATCTAAGGGAGACGATATTTTTCTTTTAAAAATTGACAAATCGCATGAAATTGGAAAAGTGAGCACAGGAAGCTTCGTGATTAAAATTTTTCAACGGATTTGATTTTACAAATATGGAATTTTCCACTGATTATCGAAAAACCAAGTGCAGGAAAAAGTGTTGTGTAAAAGATTGTGACTCCAAAATGAATTCGCATGTGAATTTAAGCTTTCATAAACTTCCAAAAACTGGAATCAAAATAGAAAGAGTGAATTTTTTTGGAGTTAATGAAGTAAGAGATAAACGATCCGAATGGTTAAGAGTATTGGGTGTAAGAGAGGTTAATCAAGAACTTGTTATATGTTCAAAACATTTTTGTGCAGATGACTATTGCTTTTCCAGGTAAATTTTTAACGTACATATTTCTGTTTTAATTAATTCTGTGCTAAATTAAAAACCATCCTAATTTAATTTTGTATTTATAGATGAAAATGCACAACAGCGGGTTTTTAAAAAAAATGCTGTGCCAAGATATGTAACGGAGTCACAGAGATCTACATCACAGAATAAAGAAACTTCAATACAAGGAAGAAAAGAAAGACTTGTAAGTAGACAAACTACAGATATGCATTTATTCATTTGTATATATTTTATTAAAAATATGAAGTAATAAATAAATATATTTTTAGATTAGACGCCACTCAAGAAGAGAAAATATAAAAAGTGAGCCTGCAAAGCGTATAAAAAAGGAGAAATTAAATAATGAAGAGAACTGTGAAGTATTGCAACGTGAATCAGATGCTATGTTTGATGAAAGTGAAATAACAGAGTCTAATGAAGATAAGAGTGTGCAAGTGTGTACTGATAATTTGAATATCACATTTTCATCATTTATTCAATCTGTAAAGGATTTGGTATCACTGTGCAACTTAAAAAGTTTCGAAATTTTAGATGAATTAACAAAAATAATTGATGATACGTATCCTCCACAAAGAAAGCGGTCATTAAGTACTCGTGATAGTATAATTTTGACAACTGCAAAATTAAAATTAGATATACCATTTGCTGCACTGTCAGTTTTTTTCAAACCTGTTTTTAAAAAAACTTGCATCTATACTACAATCAGTAATTCGTAGAGTACCAAAGGAAGAAATTCAACGAAATATGCCTAAATGTTTTGCAAAATATCAAGCAACAACATCAGTCCTTGATTGCACTGAAAGAAAAATCCAAACACCCAAGTGCTTAAAGTGTCAAATAAAGTTTTATTCTCATTATAAAAGTCACTTAACAGTGAAATTTATGACAGAAGTTACTCCAGCTGGATTAATAACTTTTGTTAGTGAATCTTTTGGTGGGAGAGCATCGGACAAATCAATTTTTAATCACAGTGCGATACTTCAACATTTAGAAAGTACAAGAGACGCAGTTATGGTTGATCGAGGCTTCCTTATCGATGACGAATATGTAGAGAGGCAAATTAAATTATTTAGACCTCCGTTTCTGAAGAACCGAGAACAGTTAACTAAAGAAGAAGCTATTGAAAATAGAGATATAGCGTCTGCCAGGGTTCATATTGAACGAATGAATCAGAGGATTAAACAATTTCAAATTTTAAATCATAATTTTCCTTGGCACATGATTGATTACATTGATGATATTTTCATAATTTGTTGTGACTTAGCAAATTTAGGTACACCTATAATGGGAGATGATAAATTTTAATTTTGTTTTTAATTAATATTATGATTACCAATATATTTTTAATTTCATTATTCATATTGTACCTATGATTTATTATTGTAAAAAATTACAAATTTTGACAAATAAAAAAGAACAAAACATAATTTACATTTAGAAGGCATTTTATTTTTATAAAAATTTTTTATGTAAAAGTAGAAAACTTTCTTTCGTAAATAGTAACATATTTTTTAAATTTTATCACTCGGTACAACAGTTACTTATTTGTATTTAACGAATAAAGAAATTTGTAAAACCCTAGAATTTTCACATATCACATGTAACATCTTTTCAAAATATGTCTTTTTTAAAGTAATTAATGAATTTTCTACATATTGCTGATCGTAGCTAACATTAATGACTTTGATAGAATCAGAAACACTCGAATAAACAACAAAATCGCAGTCTTTTAAGTTCAATAAGGCCATACCAAGTTGAATCTGCCCATAATACTGATGTCTCTTTCTTAAGCTTAACACATTTTTTTCTAACTTTAAAAAATGTTTGCACTTTTTCTCTAAAATCATATCTGTCGTATTTTCTAATTCATAAGGACATTTGTTTTCTAACAATCTATAGACTTCATTATCCTTAATGACGATACCGTCAGGTGAATAAGCCATCCACGGTTCAGATTCACACACTACTAGACCACATTCTTGCACAAATAAATTATATTCTTTGGCATATTTCATCTTAGCTACACTTTCATACTCATTCCCATGGCGAGTATATTTATTTTTAAATTCTTTTGCCCAAAAATAGTTACGAGCTTTCTCTGGCCAATTATCTTTAGAATAGGTGTATAAACTGTAACACCTGCAATATAAATAAGCAAAAGTAATAAATTATATAGGTACTTCATATTATCATAATAATTTTGAAAACATTTTTGTTACCTGCTGCCTATCACCCTGAATTTTCTCTCTTTTTGCCACTCAGATTTACAATCCTTTGTCGATTGAGCTGTTTGCAATATTTTATTGCAAATTATTTTGCTATTATACATGTTCTGACAGCAATCACTTAAACTGAAATTTATATCTTTTAAAAAGACAATTTCTTTCAATGATGAAGCATTTTTAATAACGCAGTCTATATAATTCTTTTTTGTTCGTTGAAAATCATTGTTCTGATTTATGTCAGGTATACTTCTGTTTATATTTTGAATTTCCATGAAAGGAACTCTTGACACTCTTAGTTGTAATACATTATTCATTGCACGATTTCTGTAAAAAAAGGTTGATTAAAATATTGTTTTATAAAATTAATTTGAACTATATGTCTTATGAAAAGGTGAATTTACTTATGCTTTGCAAGAGCTGTTTCTGGGTCACAATTAATTAATCTGTTTCTTATATTTTCTTGTGTATCAGTCGGAAGAAGAGGTAACCTTTTTTGATTAATGCAACAAAAATTTTTTGTCGGGTGAGCTTCAAATTGTTCTAATACAGGTGCTTTGGGCTTTTTCCACAGACACTTCTTGTCAGTCGAGGATACAAGCTCTAAAGTACTTAAATCTCTTCTAAAAAAAAAGAAACAAAAAAACCTTATTAACACTAAAGTGATAAATATATAAATACAACATTTTAGTCAAAAAACTATTATAGTTACCTGTTGCAGTACAGCAGGACAGCTACTATATGTTTACACGATTGACTAGAACCGGATTTACACGAACATGTCATTTTCTCAATAAACACGGAATATTCTTCATACGAGTCATTAATACTGATATTATTAGGTGTACAACTTTGCTTCCGCCGTTTTTCGATAGATGGCTGCAGCGGTAAGTGTCGGTTGAAATAGGCAGGTCAAAAATTTCATACAGTAAGCTTGGACATCTGTCAACATAACCATAGCACCACATTAGTGAATTTGTGTTTGCATCAGAAGTGTATTCTCAATCGAAGATGTCAGTTTTCGAGCCAAATTCTCGTCATTTGCGGGAAGTGTTGATTTTCTGCTTTCATTTGAAGAAAACTGCGGCTGAGGCTCATCGAATGCTCTCAAGTGCTTACGGTGACGCTGCTCTTAGTGAAAGAACGTGTCGTGAGTGGTTTCAACGTTTAAAAGCGGTGATTTTAATGTCGAGGACTGGCATGGCGGCGGAAGAGAAAAAGTTTTCGAAGATTCCGAACTGGAGGCATTACTTGCTGAAGACTCGTGCCAAACGCAAGAAGAATTAGCAGAATCATTGGGAGTCACTCAACAAGCAATTTCGAAACGCCTCAAAGCCATGGGAATGATTCAGAAGCAAGGAAATTGGGTTCCTTATGAATTGAAGCCAAGAGACGTTGAACGCCGTTTCTTTGCTTGTGAACAGCTGCTTCAAAGTCAGAATCGGAAGGGTTTTTTTACATCGCATTGTAACCGGCGACGAAAAATTGGTCCACTACGATAATCCCAAACGCAGAAAATCATGGGGAATGCCTGGACATGCCTCCACATCTACGCCCAGACCGAATATTCACGGTGCCAAGGTTATGCTCTGCATTTGGTGGGACCAGCTCGGTGTGGTGGATTATGAGCTGTTGAAACCGAGTGAAACTATCACAGGGGATCGGTATCGAACGCAATTGATGCGTTTGAGTCGAGCATTGAAGGAGAAACGGTCACAGTATCAAGAGAGACACGATAAAGTTATCCTGCAACATGACAATGCTCGGCCACATGTCGCAAAACCCGTCAAGACATACTTGGAAACCCTAAAATGGGAAGTCTTACCCCACCCGCCGTACTCTCCAGACATTGCTCCTTCCGACTACCATTTGTTCCGATCGATGGCACATGGCTTAGCTGAGCAGCATTTCCACTCTTATGAAGAAGTTAAAGAATGGATCGATTCGTGGATCGCCTCAAAAGACGCAAAGTTTTTTTCGAGATGGTATCCGACAATTGCCCGAAAGATGGCAAAAAGTAGTGGCTAGTGACGGACAGTACTTTGAATCATAAACAGGTAATCACTTTTTCAGAATAAAGCCTCAAATTTTCGAAAAAATCGGCGGAAGCAAAGTTGTGTACCTAATATTAATTTTTAATCTGCCAGTTATTGTGTGTGGATCTTTTGTTAAAGCACTAGTTTGAAGACATAAAGCATACAAGTCTATGCTTACACTGGTTTTTGCACTCATACCTCACATGATTATCATACCAGAATTAATGACTCGCTGACCTTCTATCATGTTCCTGGATGACGGCGTAGCTTTTGTGAACTCGCACAGAGTATTTAATCGGAGTGACAACATTTTTTTCGGCCTTAATTATTAATTTTTATTAGCGATTCCCATAAGAAACAATACTGCTATGTATACTGCGGCCGGCCATGTTTTTTGCGCGACACGAGCGCCCTCCGTCCCGCGAGTGTTATTTTTCGTTCCCAATATCATTTGTTTTCCAATTTTCAGGTACATAAAAAGAATTAATACTTCCTTGTCCAATTTTTAATAAAAATTTTGAAAAATCATTATTACATGACCGCATATTTCATTTTAAATTCATAATTTTGAAATTGGGCCATAAAAAAGAATATTTAATTGATTCCTGAACAATACTTGTCCTACAACCGTTTTTCATTACAGGTAAAATTTGTCGAAAATCTCCTCCTAATATTATTAATTTTCCAGCAAATGGTAAATTTTCAATTTTACAATAGTCTGTTAAAGTCCTGTCAACTATTTCTAATGCTTTTATAGGAATAATAGACGCCTCATCCCAAATAATAACATCACATTCTCTTAATTTTTTTTATCTGATTCTAATTTTAAAAATGTAGTTTCGGTATATGTTAAATCTAATGGCATTCTGAAAGTTTGATGACTTGTCATACCACCAGGGTGTAAAATTGATGCTATACCAGTCCATGCCATTGACAATACACTCATCTACCGATCGAGAGCACCGCTCGGGGGTCGAGTGACTTCTCTCGAATGGGATTAAAATAGCTCGAGCGAGCACTCTGACGTTTTCGTTTGATCCAAATTTTTTTTGATGAATTAAAATAATAAAATTTTGGAATATTAGAATAAAGTATATTTTTAGCCTTGTCATCGTTTTTATTCAATTCAAACCAAGCAGTTAAAGTTGTATTATTATTTTTGATTATTGTTTCACATTCTTTATTTTCTTGAAAAATTATATTTTGCTGATTTTCTAAATGAACTGCTAAGCGAATAACAGAATGAGATCTTCCAGATAATGGCAATTCTTCTATTCGCCAAGCAGCTTCCATAGGGCTGACATAACGACTACCTATAAATTTAGTTATTTCATCATATGTTTCTATTTCTTTCGAATCATTTATATTAATTTATTTTAATTCTACGTATGCAGGGCCGGCTTTACTTAAAATGCCGCTCTGTGCGCTGTGAAAAATGCCGCTCTTTTATCTTAAACCTTCATGACATGTTAAAAAAAATCTTCAAATATACAATTCACAGCTGAAATAAACATAAAGCCTGTGTTTTAAATTTCTTTGTTGTTTAATTATAAGAGAATAATTACATATAGTATATGTTATTTATAAATAAATAAAACTTTCAAGTTGACAAACAATAGATAATTGATTAAGTAAGGTAAAATGTATTAAATCTTTTTATTTTAATCTGTATTATAAAATTATAATAAACAAACAAGATAATTGCGGACAAAAATAATCAGTTTTATATATCTTTTTAAATACAAACACGTCTGACTTTTTTTTGCGCAAACTGATTAATTAAATCTTCATAATTTAAGCGTTCAAGTAAATCGGATTCTATGCACAGAATAGCTAAGCTGTTTAGCCGATTTCCATTCATAGTTGAACTAAATAGTTTTTGACCCTTTTCAAACATGAAAATGAACGTTCCGCGCTACAATTTGACAAAGCTAATGTAATGAATAATCGATATGCAATCTCCACGTTTGGGAACTCAGTATATAACTCATTTGTCCGTAAGAGTTTCTAAAGGTTCGATGGTGAATTACGTTCCAACTTTTTCTGACAGTAATATGCGTGGAAGTGCACCAATTCATCATCCAATGAACTCTCGAGGTCCGAGTTATAGATTTCCCTTAAATTTTTCGACCTGTTACGAATTTCACTTGAATTTAGATTGCCGAATTCAGTGATAACAGAAAATTTTTCTTGAAGCCTTTCATATGCTTGGCATCTTTTCCGCAATTCAGAATCGAGATTATCAAGAATGACGTTGAAAGTGTTTACTCGGAAGTTATCTCTACCTGACAATTGAACTTCTCCTTCTCGTGATTCGTCCGCCTGTAACTTTCGCCTTCTGTTTCTGGAAATAGTTGTCTGATATTCTTGACTTTCGGAGATTTCCAATGCTTTATTTTCGTAAGCTTCAAACTCCATTCGTGTACCACCTACCACTTTCAACAATCCACGATAGTCATCAATCACGTCAACTATGCTGATATCAACTTTCTGCAATCTTTGACTAACAGCATTGAATCTTGAAAGTAAAAAATGCCAAAGAATCTGCATGAATGTTGTTTCAAGTCGCTCGAGTTGAATTCGAAGACCTCTCGCTTCTTGCCTTGTGATTGCATTCTCAGTTATATCTTCTTCAATGTGGATTAACGTGTCAATAATTTTGTCGTAGAGTTTATGAAGCACCTCAACAGCTTCCTGACGAGCTGACCACCTTGTTGCAGACAAAGATTTCAAAGAAATTTTTTTTCCAGCATGAGTTTGCAGGACTTCCCAGCGGTGTGTAGATGTAGTGAAAAAGTTGTACAATGCTTGAACTGTATTGAAAAAAGAAGCTGCTTCACGGGTATTTTCTACTGCATGAACCCCAACCAAATTCAGTGAGTGACCCGCACAAGGAGCATGTTCTGCTAGATCGTTGATTTCCTTGATTCTTGCCTGTAATCCTGAGTAAATTCCGGATACATTGTTCGCGTTATCGTAAGACTGACTTCGACAATCTGCGATATCAAGATCAAAGCACTCGAGAGCAGATATTACAGCAATGTATAAGTCTTCAGCTTTGTGTCCAGTGTTTTCAATAAACATCAGAAACTTTTCAACAGGAGTTCCATCTTTTTGTACATATCTCGGAATGAATGAGAGTTGATCGATATGTGATATATCAGGTGTTGAATCCACAATGACATCAAAATACTTCGCTGTTTTCACCTCTTTAACTATGGTGGATGTTACTTTATCCGACAAAAGTTCTACGAATGCTTGATAGATAGTTTTTGATAGATAGCTCGTACTACCAGATCCTGTAGGTATGTTTGAATTCAAAGGCCAATAGATAATAGTAGTGCGTACAGTTCACTACTCCCACACACTCAAGGACCCAAATGGTTTAAAATGATTTAAATGAACAAAATAACATTTATTACCGACTTTAGAATCAATTTGCCAAACTTGACGTGGTATTACAAAGAAGACCGACTAACTGTCGGAACGTTCGGAACGAGTCTACTCTACTCTTGTACATTTTTTGATCCATGACCATGAGAACTTAAAACTAGAGAAGAAACTCACTGAGCAACGAAGCTCGACTCGCAAGCAACCCCCACTCCGCTGAGTGGTAAGGTTGGGTAGGCTATGCCTACTGTACTCCCCCCTTAGTGATAGCGATAATAAAAATAAAAAATTGTACTGATTAATAAAACATATTAGTTAGGAGTTCTCGATGAATGCATTACACATGTACATAAAAATGCTTAAACTTAAGAGTTTTTTAAATAGAAATTTGTTTTAACATTTTGAGCATAAGAAATCTAACTTTGGTTTGTTTCTTGCAGGTACAAAATAAACTTGGCATAAAGTCTTAGAACTAGGTGTGATAACATCATAGATTTTGTTTCCGCAGTTACATCGAAGGCATATTCTTAAAATTAGGTTTTATCACATTTTATAATCATCTTGTTTGGTTATTTTATTTGAAAGTTTGACTAAACATTGAATCTGACTTTCTTTTTATTCTCATAAGTTTTGAGAACAGGCCGAGAACTGGACGGATCGTTATTTAAAGGAATACTGCAAATGTCATCACGTAAGAAGTAAGCAGGTTTAAGATGTTCGACTGAAACCTGACGCGGTGTTGACATCTATTTCAAATATTCTATCCGAAGTATGCTTAATACTCCTATGCGGACCGGTGAAAGGGCGTTCCAAAGATTTCTTAATAGCTTTAACACTCATAAACACATGACTGCACGAGTTTAGTTCTTTGTGGAAAAAGATTTTCTTTTTATATTTATGTCCTACCGGAACCGGTTTAATTTCCCGCATGTGCTCTCGAAATTCTTCGAGGAACACCTGCGGGTTAGGTGAAAAATTATCCGGTAAGATGAACTCGCCAGGAATCCGCAAGGTAGTACCAAAAACATACTCGGAAGGAGAAGCACCCGTATCAAGAACGTTAGAGCGTAATCCAAGCATCACCGTGGACAAAGTATGTGCCCAGTTTGGGTTGGAATGGCACATTATCGCTGCTTTAAGGCATCGATGCCAGCGTTCGATCATTCCGTTAGAGGAAGGATGGTACGCTGTTGTGTGGATTCGATGACATCCAATAAGTTGTAATAAAGCTTTAAACAGTTGTGACTCGAATTGAGAACCCTGATGAGTGGTCAGAGTCTCTGGAGCACCGTAACGAGATACCCAATTGTCAATAAATGCTCTAGCCACGGTCAAGGCTTCTATGTCTTTCAGGGCCACTGCTTCAGGCCAACGCGAAAATCGGTCAATTAACGTTAGACAATATTTGTAACCATCACTCACTGGTAGTGGACCAACTATGTCCATGTGAACGTGCCTAAATCTTTCCTCAGGAGCGACAAAGTCGGCTGGAGTGAGTTTGTTGTATCGCGTTATTTTTGATTGTTGGCAATCAAGACAAGTTTTGCACCATAATTTAATGTCATGATGCATCGATGGCCAGACGTATCGTTTACGAATCAACCTGTCCGAGGCTTTTGCACCAGGATGGGCTTTGCCATGAAAGAGCCTAAACAGGCGTTCGCGCAAAGTAACAGGAACGAACGGCCGAAGAGTCGAATCGGAAATATCGCAATAAATGGCTGTATGGTCTGGGCTCCAAAAAACCTTTGTTAATTTAAGGGAAAGATTAGGGTCCGATAAGACGCACTTCAAATCCTCATCGCTTTTCTGAGCTTCCGCTAAGTCGATCAGGTTCCATTCGGTTGGCAGAATAATGGATTCGACCCGAGACAGAGAGTCTGCAACAACATTTTCTGAACCCGGATGGTATTCAATCCCGGTTGTAAATTGCGAAATATAAGACAACTGACGTTGGCGTGGGGAAGCTTTCTCAGAACGCTGTAAAAATGCGAAAGATAGGGGTTTATGGTCGGTGATAATTTTGAAATTGTGTCCTTCCAAAAAATGCCGAAAATATCGAACTGCCTCATAAATGGCCGTGAGTTCACGGTCATAAGTACTGTACGGGCTCTGAGGAGGAGTAAACTTCCTGGAGAAGAAAGCCAAAGGTCTCCAAGAACCAGATATCATTTGTACCAGAGAAGCTCCCATGCCAGAGTCAGAGGCATCTGTAACAAGTCGAGTCTCAGCCTTAATAGAAGGATGAGTAAGAAGAGTAGCATTGGATAAGTCATTTTTGATTTTCTCGAATGACTCCTCTGCATCGGGAGTCCAGGCGATTTCTCGTTTGTCATTTTTGCGAGTGTCGTGTAAAAATTGGTTTAAAGGTGCTTGAGTTTCGGCCGCATGCGGGATACTTCGTCGATAAAAGTTGGCTAACCCTAGGAACCTACGCAATTCAACAATCGTGCAGGGTTTAGGAAACTTCAATATGGCTTGGACCTTTTCCAAAGTTGGTTTGGAGCCTTCACCATTTATGGTGTAGCCAAGGAATTCCAATTCGCTCTTACCGAATTGGCACTTGTTAAGGTTAAGGCGCAGTCCACAATCTTTCAACCGTTGGAAAACTATGCGCAGATGTTTCTTGTGTTCCTCAAGATTAGCGGAAGACACAAGAACATCGTCGATATAGGCGAACACGAAATCTAGGTCACCGAGAGCATGGAAAATGTATCGCTTGAAAATTTGTCCAGCATTTCGCAAATCAAAATTCATCATGGGATATTCGTAGAGGCCAAATGGAGTGATGACTACGGTCTTACAAATATCCTGAGCTGCAACAGGAATCTGATTATAGGCTTTATGCAAATCCAATTTCGAAAATATGATCATTCCATGCAGATTTGCCGCAAAATCATGCAAGTGAGGTACCGGATATTTATCCGGAACGGTCACTGCATTTAAACGGCGATAATCGCCACAAATCCGCCACGTGCCGTCTTTTTTAGCAACCACATGAATTGGCGTTGCCCATGGACTACTTGACGGTCTGCAGATACCTAAATCAAGCATATTTTGAAACTCTTTTTTGGTAATGGCCAATTTTTCAGGTGACAAGCGTCTAGCACGCTCTGAGACGGGTGGACCGTTAGTGAAGATACGATGTTCGACTCCCTGAACCTTAAGCATTGAATCCTGCGCAACATTAGTAATCTCCAGGAAATCTGACAAAATGTGGGAAAATACTGAAGATCGATCAATCGGGCTGATGCCGAATATGGTTGTATCTTTTAAAGAACCAGAGGTGCTAAGACCTGTCGAAGTATCCACCAAGCGAGATTCGTGTAACACTGGAACGAGTTGAAAATGAGCGAGAAAATCAGCACCCAAAATAGGGTTAGGAACAGCAGAAACACAAAAATTCCAAGGGAATTGACGACGAAGTTTTAAATCAAGGGTTGCGCGTTTTTCGCCGAAAGTTGCGATCGGTGAATTATCGGCCGTAAATAGGACAGTATCAGTAGCTAAGGCTTTCGCTTTCTTATTTATAGGTAGGATGGAAACATCAGAGCCGGTATCTACCAAAAATACTAATCCGGAACTACAATCTCGGACATGGAGGCGTTTGGAAAGAGAACGGCCTGTGGTGGTTGCCTCCGTACGTACAGGATTGGCTAGTTTTCCTTCTGAGGAGGAAAGGGCTTCCAATCACAAGGCTGATTACATTTGTGGGCCTTTTTACCGAAACGAGAGTGATAATAGCAAAAACGTTTTGAATTTCTGCTTGAAGAACGTGCACGATTTCCCTGGTGAGGACCTGAACGAGAACTAGCACGAGATCGGCTCGATGTGGCTTCGAGCTTGTCCAATCTTTGAATAATCTGACGGAGCATAAGCTCGAGAGAGTCAGAATTAGGGGTAGTTCGCGCGACCGCTGCCGATTGTTGATTCGCTGTGGATCCAACCGAAGTTTCAGAAACTTGCAAAGCGTTAGGTTGGTATGTTTCGATAATTTTGTCAGCCATTTCGGCTAAATCCTGTAAATTCGCTAAATTCCCAACGGACAAAACAGCTCTGACGTGAGCAGGTAATTGTTCAAGAAAGAGGGATTTCAAAATAGTGTCACTGCACTGATCTTGATTTAGATACGAATTAATATTTCTAAGTTAGTTTAAAATATAAGACGGTTTTCCAGAGGTAAAACCATCTCCCTTAAGAAGCTGGCGCAGATGGGCTTCGGCAGAAATTGCAAAAAAAAATATAATTCTGTTCTTAATTTGAGTATATAACACATGGGTCATTAAGTCTCGGGACTAACACACAAGTTGTACCACGAATGCCATGTCGATTTTTTTGTCAGTAGTATCAACCTTTAGAAGATATCTGTGAAAATTTCATGACATTCGGTTCAGTGCTTGTCGAGATATTGAAGTTTCTTTAAACAATGGACAAAAACGAGTTTCGTGTGTTAATAAAACACTGTTTTTTAATGGGAAAAAATACCGTTCAAGCTCAGCAATGGCTTGAAAAGTGTTACCAGGAAAATTCCCCGTCGAAAACGACCATTTGCTGATGGTATGCGGATTTTAAACGCGGTCGAACAACCACCGAAGACGCGGAGAGGCCAGGTCGTTCAATTGAGGTGGCTAGGCCCGAAAACATCCAAAAAATTTTTAAAATTGTCATTTCGAATCGAAAAGTCAAGTTGCAAGAGATAGCTGACATCCTAAAGATGTCAAAAGGCATCGTGTTCAAAATCATACATGAAAATTTGTGTATGAAAAAACTTTTTTCCAAGTGGGTGCCGCGTTTGCTCACCTTGGAGCAAAAACAACAACGAATCGATGATTCGGAGTGCTGTTTGAGGCTGTTTAAGCATAATAAAAAGGACTTTTTACGTCGGTACATAACAATGGATGAAACGTGGATTCATCACTATACGCCAGAGTCGAAAAGAGCGTCAGCCGAGTGGAGAGGAGAGGGCGAAAGCCGGCCAAAGCGTCCGAAGACACAGCAATCAGCAGGAAAGGTCATGGCGTCTGTATTTTGGGATATGAACGGAATTTTTCTCATCGACTATCTTCCGAAGGGCCAGACGATCAACAGCGACTACTACATTGCGTTATTAGATCGCTTGGATGAGGCAATAAAGCAGAAAAGGCCTCACATGGTGAAGAAAAAACCGCTGTTTCATCAAGACAATGCACCGATCCACAAGTCGATGAAAACGATGGTGAAATTAAACGAATTACGATTCGAATTGCTTCCACACGCCCCATATTCACCAGATCTGGCTCCATCTGACTTCTGGCTGTTCGCAGACCTCAAAAAGATGCTCCAGGGAAAGAGATTTGGCTCCAATGATGAAGTTATAGCCGCAACTGAAGCCTATTTTGAGGCCAAAGACAAATCATTCTATAAGAAAGGCATTGAAAATTTAGAAAGACGTTGGAATGATTGTATCGCTATGGAAGGTGACTATGTTGATGAGTAAAGTCGAATTTTGGAAAAAAATTGTATTTTTACTGGTTAGTCCCGGGACTTAATGACCCATGTGTTAGGTCCGGAGGCCGCGGGCGGATGGATATAATGTCCTTAATACAAGCCAAAACTTCCGGACTGAGAGACTCTATCACGGTATCAGCCTGAGTTATCTCTGTAGTGATTCGCGCAACGTTAAATGAAGATTCAATTTGAAGGAACCAAAGGTTCGGATCATTAGGCAAAAATCGCGGAATACGCGGATATCGGTAAGATTCGACACGATTTGCCTGATCCCCATCAAGTTCACCTGCGCGGTCACCTGGTTGCACGTTATTATCAGAAGTAGACATGATGGCAATTTAAAAAAAAAAATCACGTAAATCGCTTAAAATAATACACCGTAGTATAAGAGCTCTGAGATATTTCAATATTACGATAATAAATCTTTAGAATATTCATACACTAATAAATTATGCCCAAATAATAAAATTTACATGTTTATATTAAAGACTAGCGCATGAAAGCTATTCTAAAAGAAATACTGATAGTTTCGCATGAAAATCGCAGTTGGTTGTCGAAATTAAAACGCAATAACTATATCTAATGCTTTTAGAATCGTAAAATTACCTTTAAGAAAAGAAAAAAAAATAATCGCAAAACTATTTTTGATAAATCCTACTCTTGTGAAAAATTTGAGAAACATGTTCGTTGATATGAAACACATTTTGAACCACGTAGTGTCTTTGAGAGGTTTACAATAGTTGCATAAATATACAAATGTTTCTTTTCTTTAAAAGAAAAGCCGTTGTCGAATGTAGAACCAAAGTCCATGAGAACCTTTCAAAAAGTTGACGAACTTCTAGGCTGATGCAACATGTTGGCGTCCATGTGCTTCCATGATGAACAAAGGCGAAATTTTTCTAGCCAAAGCGATTTTAGAATCCTCCAGAATTACGAAAATCGTGCCAAATCCAAGAGCAGGGGCACATATAATACGGCCAAGTCAGCAAAACTCCTTAAAGTCCTCGACAACGCTTGGTTTTAAAGCGTGGAAAATCTCCAGGAAATGCGACGCTTTTTTTCGGGGTCACCATTTGTAGATATTTTTGAACTCAAAGGCCAATAGATAATAGTAGTGCCTACAGTTCACTATTCCCACACACTCGAGGACCCAAATAGTTTAAAATGATTTAAATGAACAAAATAACATTTATTACCGACTTTCGAATCAATTTGCCGAACTTGGCGTGGTATTACAAAAAAGACCGATTAACTGTCGGAACGTTCGAAATGAGTCTACTCTACTCTTGTACATTTTTTGATCCATGACCATGAGAACTTAAAACTAGTGAAGGAACTCACTGAGCAACGAAGCTCGACTCGCAAGCAACCCCCACTCTGCTGAGTGGTAAGGTTGGGTAGGCTATGCCTACAATCCTTTATTCCCAAACTTTTTTATGTGTTCCTCTAAGAATGGATCAAATAATGTAAGAAATTCGATTAACATTAAAAAATTGCCATTATTTGAAGAACCGAATTTCTTTCTCTTCACTTCCTCGAAAGGGAAGCCCACGTGAAGCTAGAGCTTTCGTAGCAGCAACTACTCTTCTCAACACCTTCTTCCAGTAAGAAATTTCTTTTTCGAATTGAACTATTAAATCTTTATCTATTCTTACCTTCATATTTGATCTTTCCTTGAGGGTTAACATACTTTTCTTGTGGTTTTTCGAGTTTTCATGATCAGTTATACGAGCACTTCCGTGTCTCCAATCATTAAATCCGGTCTTTTTATTAAATGAACAGTCTGCGTCAAATAAAAGGCATGCAACGCAGAATATAGATTTTTGACTATCTGAGTAACTGAGCCAAAGGCGTTGAACTTTCTCACCATTGAGAAGCTTTCTGTCAAACAATGTTTGCGTTAACCATCGTGGATTTCCATCGCTATAAATTCGTTTTGTACCAGAAAAATCAAGATTTCTATTCTGCTTACAACCATTGGTTGCTACATAATCCCTCATGAAATCGTCTACGATCCATTTTCCTGGATCATCACTTATAAGTCTTTCTTCAGACTTAGCTTCTTTTGTTTCTTCAACTGCAGGAATCGAAAGTTCGAAGTTCTTTTCTTTATATGAATTCGACGGTAGACGAGAATTCAGAATGACATCAACAGTCGGATCCCTAGACGAACGTAAGATTTCCTCACCTATAAATAATGGAAATAAATATGATAAATGCGTACATTATAAACATAGTTACATATTTTATTTCAAGAAATACAAAAATTAGTATAATTGTTGTGCGACATACCTTCTTGCTCCGCTATCAAGAAATTCTTATTATTGATAGACGTTTCTTCTACACATTTTTTGGTGAAAAACTTGTCTATTTTTAGAGTTTTGCACAAAACTTCCTCTTCCCTATTATTTTTTTCTAAATCGCGCTTTTTATATGCAGCGCCGCTTAACCTGTTGCGCCCATCACTCATGTTTTCACAATACACTCAATTAGGTACCTCAAACGAAAAGATTCAGTTCAATATTTGTGAAAAAGTTAAAAAGTTAAAATTCGGACGGATCAGAATGACTCTTTTTTACCATAAAGTTTAGAAAGCAAGGTGCAATCGATTCAATTGTTTTTGCATTGTCTCATATACAATAAACGATAGCGACAATAGGTATGCCTTCCCTTCTAAATATGGTAACCTAACCTTGTTTTCCACTGGAATCTTATAGAAACCACGGTTGGGTTGTCATGTTTACAAGGAAAGGCATACATGTCATCTACTGTATCACGCCTTACTCACGTCCTTCGAAAAAAAAAAAGAAAAAAAAATTAATTTTGCTTAAAATTTTGCCGCCCCACGAAATTTGCCGCCCTGTGCGTGCCCACCGCGCGCACCTATTGTAAACTCAGGGCTGTACGTATGCTTTATCATGTCCTTTATGTAAATATTTATAAATATATTTAGTGCTCATAATTGATGCGCAATATTTAACATTGATATGACATCTATATTTTTTAAATAATAATGAATTATAAGGAACTACCATAGAATTATTAACATTTATAAATTTTCCCTCAAATTTTTTATTGTAAACATAACCTTTGTTTGTATTATCTCTACGTCTATATTTAGGAAAATCATTTTTTTTCAAAAATTGTATAATCACAAAACTCTTTTGGAAATTTTTTAATACAAATATTCTTATTTTTATTATAACACGCTGAATTTTCTAAATGGGGATTGTGTAACATCAATTGAATGACTAATTCCCATAAATCATCATCATCATCAGGAATTTCAGCAGAAATATATTTACCAATATCTCCCGGATTTAATAATTTATTATTATAATTTAAGATAAATAACAAATGAGCGTGAGGTAATCCTCGTTTTTGAAATTCTATTTTATAAACATATCCTAAAATATCACCAAAAATTGTTCCACTTATAATATCAGATAATATGCAACTTAACTTTGCTTTAAATAATCTTACTGTAATATTTGGAATATCATTACATGTAGTGCTTGGAGGAAAATTTTTTAATACTTGTTTTAACTCTGGCCAATTTGGATGACACGTAACTGTAATAAATAAATCAGGTCTACCTATATTACGATTTATGGTCATTGCACCTTGGTATATCTGATGCATATTTCTTGGACTACCTATGTGAGTCATAGGTAGTACAAACATATTCCCTAATCGTTCTTTATTATCAAAATTACTTGAATTATTGAAAGCACTATTTTTAACATGATCTACTAATCCTTGAGCATTCTACACGTAATTTTTGTTGATTAAATCGTATATAATTTAATCTAGTATTTTCAATTATTATAAAAGCTTGGATTATTGTTGTGTTAAACGTCCACAATATAAAATATGATTAAAATTATTAGTAATTCTATATGCCAAACGATAAGAATACTATTTTAAAGCAGTTAACCTTTTTTCACTATTAAAATTTTGTTTAAAACTTGGACTCCAGTCTAAATCACAAATAGGGAACATAAGAGGAAATGCCATTGGATCCAAATGAAATGATAATTTACTCAAAAAAATTGAAGATTGGTTATAAACTAGAGGATGTCTAGGATAAATTTGAAAATCAAATGTTGAAGGAATAACTCCATTTTTTGACACTATTAAAGCTGCACATTCTACAGTTTTTGGTTCATTATGAACATTAACATCTAAGTTAATGTTTCTGACAAAAAATAAACTATATTCTGGAAGATCTTTATTTTTGGATAATTCGTATAAATGTCTATATTTCACAGTGTATGGATTATCATTCAGGACCTTTGTTAAAATTTCAATGTGTTCTTTTACTAAATGTTTGTTGTTCATTAATCTTTCTTGTGTAGCCTTATAATCATCAAAATATAAATTTGTCCTAAATGAGGAGTTTCTCCTTTTTTCAATAAAACAGAATTTGGTATAGTATGACAAACCTGTCCTTGAATTTTTAAATTATAAATTCCTTTTTTTTAATTTTGAATTATATTAGCATTAAAACATGCAAACGAAAATCTACTATTACACAGGGCCACAAAAAAAAGTGGTCTGAACTTTACATCTGACTATGCTACCCTTATAGATTTTGACCTGCTGAATCCGAATCCGGCCTCGGAATTTTCCCTATACCCTACAATTTTCCCCTAGCCTAGGGTAAATATGTGAATTTTAGAAGTTTCAGGTTCCGTTGCAGTTATATTTATCTTCGTAAAAGTTAATGGAACAACGTCGTTCCTACATATTTCGGTTCGCTTTTAGTTCAAATTTGACTTTAGAATTTTTGTTAATTACCTGAGAATTTCCCTAGCCTATTGAAAAATGTGCATAAATGTGGAAAACTTGAGGTTTAATGGAGCTCTTGTTTATGCACGGAAAATCTGATGTCTTTCCGTACTTTTTATATCTGACAAGAAGTTTTTTGAAGTACCTCGGGTTTTCCCCAGCCTAGGGAATTTTTTATATTGGATTTCACAGGCCCACAAAAAAAAGTAGTCTTAACTTTACATGTGACAAAGCTACCCTTATGGATTTTGAGCTGCTGAATCAGAATCCGGCCTTAGAATATTCCCTAAACCCTACTATTTTCCCCTAGCCTAGGGTATATGTGTGAAATTTTGGAAGTTTCAGGCTCCGTTGCAGTTATATGTATCCTCGTAAAAGTTAATGGAACAACGTCGTTCCTACATATTTCGGTTCGCTTTTGGTTCAAATTTGACTTTAGAATTTTTGTTAATTACCTGAGAATTTCCCTAGCCTAGGGAAAAATGTGCATACATGTGCAAAACTTGTAACATGTGCACGTCAGCTTGTTCGTGCAAAAAAAAAGAACCCCCATAAAAGATTCAGTTTTCCCCAATGTTCTTTTTTCATCTCTAGGCAGGGGGATCGTATTGCAATGCAGAAAATTTTGATGCCGAATTTGTTATCTTAGCTACTGAAAATACGCAAATATGTCTCTTTTACCTAGCGAAAATGGAACCTCTGTAGAAACTCTAGTTTTTCTCAGTTTTTCCCTTTTTCCCTAGGCTAGGGAAAATCCGAGGTACTGGAGAAAACTTCTTGTCAGATATAAAATCTGCAGTTAAAAATACGGAAAGACATCAGCTTTTCCGTGCCCAAACAAAAGCTCCGTTAAGCCTCAAGTTTTGCACATATATGCACTTTTTCCCTTAGGCTAGGGATATTCTCAGGTACTTCAAAAAAATTCTAAAGTCAAATTAGAACTAAAAGCGACCAGAAATATGTAAGAACGATGTTGTCCCATTAACTTTTTCGAGGATAAATATAACTGCAACGGAGCCTGAAACTTCCAAAATTTCACACATTTACCCTAGGCTAGGGGAACATAGTAGGGTCTAGGGAAAATTCTAGGGCCGGATTCGGATTCAACAGCTCAAAATCCATAAGGGTAGCTTTGTCACATGTAAAGTTCAGACTACTTTTTTTTGTGGGCCTGTGAAATCTAATATAAAAAATTCCCTAGGCTAGGGAAAACCCGAGGTAGTGAAAAAAACTTCTTGTCAGATATAAAAAGTACGGAAAGACATCAGTTTTTCCGTGCATAAACAAAAGCTCCGTTAAGCCTCAAGTTTTGCACATTTATGCACATTTTTCCATAGGCTAGGGAAATTCTCAGGTAATTAACAAAAATTCTAAAGTCAAATTTGAACTAAAAGCGAACCGAAATATGTAGGAACGACGTTGTTCCATTAACTTTTACGAGGATAAATATAACTGCAACGGAACCTGAAACTTCTAAAATTCACATATTTACCCTAGGCTAGGGGAAAATTTTAGGGTATAGGAAAAATTCTGAGGCCCGATTCGGATTCAGCAGGTCAAAATCTATAAGAGTAGCATAGTCAGATGTAAAGTTCAGACCACTTTTTTTTTGTGGCCCTGTGTTATAATATCGAATTAAATCTCTAAATTTTGTATTATATAATAAATCTTTTAAATCTTTATTATAATCCTTGAGAGGAGAAATTTGTATTTTACCATTATGACAACAACTTTTTGGTGAAAATTCTACAGACCAAAATAAAGCCGAACAGTATGGACATTTGTAATCCATTTCTCTAAAATCAGAATAATTTATATGAGGTAATTTTAATTTCAATCTGTTGAATTTTTCTCCTTTTACTTATCCGTTTCTCTGATATATTAATTACTCTATCTTTCCCTCTTTTCTTTTCTAAACATTTATCATTCATACATAAAACCAAG
>CAJFCO010018144.1:7575-44141 GCA_904066015.1 Synergus gifuensis | reverse complement strand
AAAAAAAAAAAATATGACCTTTCTTTTTTCGGATTTAGAAAAAAATTGGTGGGATCGAGACTCTCTAGCATCAAAAAAATTTTTTCCATGCATTTTTGAACCACCCTAATGTCGATAGTCATTGTGACCTCTAGGCCAACTCCGCCGACTTTATCAGATTCTACAGTATGTCGATAGTCATTGCGACCTCTAGGCATAGACGAATTTGTGAATCGTAGGAAAGTGAGAAATAGAGCTTTTAATATTCATTCGGTCCTAGAAAGTGCAATTTAGAGTTCTCGGCTCCGTAGAGGGGCATACTGTATCGTTCAACAATTTTAAAATTAAATCTGCACCTAATTCCAATCCGGGCTCGAATCTCAAAACGAGCAAGAATTGAAGTTCTATGAACAAGGCACCGGGCTCATATAAAAACATTTAGAAAAGGGTATTGGGATTTAATTGCCCTCATGCCTTTTGGTTAAAAGCCAACTAATATGATTTTTGTGTGAATCCAGTGAATTACAGCGAAGCGTGGGAGACGAATTATTCGCGATTGAGTGAGAGAGAATAATTCTGAATGGACTAGAGTTATCATTCGTGATAACGCCACAAATAAAGAAAACGTGTACGGCCCAATAGGGATAAATCGGATCAGTACTCTGCCTTCTCCGCTTCATCCCTAGTGGTAGATTATAAGCTACGCTAGGAGATAGGTAAGCGAAACGAAACTGTATCGTTCCAAACTCTTTTACCGAATCCTATTCTATTTTATATTGTTTAATCCTTAATTTTAAACCTTCTCAAAATTATACAATCGATTGTCCCTAATAATGGGGTTTAACTTTGGGAGTTTAAGAATATAATTTCTATTTACAAATTACATTGTTTTCCTCTATTTATTTCTCCCATAAGATGAAAGCTTTTATCCTCGGATGAGGACAGGTGATCACGATATCCCGCATAAATAATTTAAAAGATCGACTCAATAAATTTGACTCAATCTTTTTCTTCTCTGTTATTCTCCGACTTGCCTTAAATGATTCTTTACAATTTTCTTCCCGGGCTTGTTTTCTAAAGAATCGTACTTATTGGTTCGTAACATTTAAAAGTAAGTATTATTCACTTTATTATTAACTTAACATTAATTAATATTTTTGCGATCATTTTTCTCTTGATTTTCTACAGTCAACGATGAAATTTAAAAATTTCATTTGAATATTGCGCGTATTTTAGAACTTCCAATTCCGGTTACCCCACAATATTTTGCACCAATAAAAATCGGAGTAAAGTTGTCTCAACTCTACTTTTAGGATCTCTAAGCTAATGCTAATGCAGGCGTAGACGTAATGCATATGTCGGTTTGTGGCGCGGTAATTCAAAAGGGTTATTTTGTTAGGAAGTATAAACTGTTATTGTGCAAAGGTAGTTGTGCAATATTGATTACGAAAAACAAATGTGGGATTACCTTTCATTTATAAGAATCATTATTAAATAATTAATAAATAATTAATATATTAATAATTAATTAATTAATAATTATAATTAATATATTAATAATTATAATTAATTAATTAATAATCATTTCAGTATAATAATCATTTATACATTTCATTTATAATAATCACAAAACAGAGAAAAAATTGTTATGTCGCAATTAAGAAACTGATTGATGCGACAATTGACGCTTCCAACTGCAAATGTTCAAATTGATCATTTTTTCATTTTTTTCGGAGTTGCATTTCTCAAAATTTCTTCCCGCATAATTATTGTATGTTAATTTCAATTTTATCTAAATTTGTAGTAAAATTGATAAGTTTAGGCTGTATGTCGTTACAAGGTGTCGATTTAACATTTAATTGTACGATGCGCGCGCACCGTGCATAAACACTACAACTAATGCTAATGCAGGCGTAGACGTAATGCATACGTCGATTTGTGGTGTGGTAATTCAAAAGAGTTATTTTTAGTGATGGGATAGTGATGCTGACCGAATGGTCAGATATTACATTTCTGGTAATTACCATTAATGACCGGTAAATGTTTACCAAAGTGGTAAAACTCAAATTTTGTAGTATTCAGTAATTTTTTTAATGTTACAACAATTTAAAAGTATTTTGTATACGTTATTGTTGCTTATGTT
Organism: Synergus gifuensis; assembly: GCA_904066015.1. NCBI lineage: Eukaryota > Metazoa > Arthropoda > Insecta > Hymenoptera > Cynipidae > Synergus > Synergus gifuensis. The sequence continues at coordinate 42,019 of CAJFCO010018144.1, read as the reverse complement.
ATCAAGTTTATCAATGTATTTAGCGTAGGAAGTTAAAAATAAATTTATATTATAGAAGAACATGATTGCAAGTTGCAGACGACACAGCCCACAGCAACGTCATTACCAAAACATAACCATACTTTTTGAATTTATAGAAAAGCAATTTCAGTTTCATAATTGTTCTGATTGAAAAAATTCCAAGTATTAGACCCGCAGATATTGTGAATGAACATTTTCAATTGATTTATGGAGAAAAAAATGATTTCCTATATAAATATTGTAAAAAATTTTTGCGAAACATTTTGGATTCTTGGCAAAGCTTTTTTGTGACAAAAACGACATTTATATTTCTTTCTTTCAGTATCCAACGTATAATAATATTCACTAACTATATCCCTTCTTTATAGGGGGATATTTAAATTAATTGTTTTTTAACCTAAAAATAAATAAATTTTTCAAAGGAGATAGGTATATAAAGGAGGAGGTATCTATATATCTATAATTCAATAAGTTTATCGCATAAAGAAATGACTCATTTTATTTTCGGATATTTAATTTGTAAAGTAGAGTGCGTAAAATAGAATAAATAGAAAATAAAACCCAATTTTTTAAATAATAAAATAAAGAAATTGAATTTTCAGGTTAGGTCTAACAATGTGATCAAAAACATGATAAATAAATATGCCATTGAATATAAAAATATTTTTTCTTTAGATTTGTTACTTAAGTATAGACTTTATCTACTTTTTAAATAAATTTCGGCTTCTCAAATCCAGTAAATCCAAAACATGTATCGGAGTATAGAGACTATCTGACATCTGTTGTACACTGACGTCGTCTGCTAGTTGGATACAACGCAACATTTTTTCATTTATTTAAATGATTAAGGTGTTTTTGAAACAACATATGGTTCCATAAGTATGTGCAATTAACTAAGTTACTAAATAGAGTTAGATTTCCGAAGAGAAAAACATTTACCTATCTAAAATTTTGAATTTACCACTTTGGTAAACATTTACCGGTAATTACTGGTAAATTTTTGGTATTACTCGGTAATACTGGTCACAGCCCATCACAAGTTGATTTTTAAGGAAGTATAAACTGTTATTGTGCAAAGGTAGTTGTGCAATATTGATTACGAAATATAATATGTAAATTAAATTCGACATTGAGATCACCATTGATGATTTGCTAACCGTAAGTTAACATAAAAATTCAATTTCTAAAGGCCATAGCTGGGTAAGCATGGTTGGGCGGCCTTGGAAGATATTTGGCTGATATTTTGGTGGTAAGCTTCTACCATTATAAGACTAATTTACCCCCAGTACCAACTTCGAAAAAAATTTTTTACAAAAGTTGACATTTTTTTGAAATATCAAAAAATTAAATTTTCTCGAAAATGGCTGAATCGATTCTCATGGTTCAAATACATATTATACAATGTATCACAGTTGTTCTAAAAAAAAAATCGAGAGCCAACTCTAACAATTAGAAAAGAACAAAAAAAATTTTTGTAATTTTCAAAAAATTTTTTCTCATTGAAAAAATTTTTGTACCGCCTCAGTTTTTTGTCAATAATACACTTACACCCTCAGTAACAACATATATTTTTTCGATAATGATTCCAAGTTTAGTTCATAGTTAAAACAAAAAAAATGTTTTATTGGCCTCTACAAAGTATGCTGCTCCATTGAAACGAGGGGTATTCTTAATTTTAACTCATTATTCTCTCAAATGAGCATAATTTGAAATGATATATACGCTTTCGAAAAGATATTATTTTAAATTTTATATTTTCGATCTTTTTTGTGTGCTTTTACGTACACCATACACGTATTATATATAAATGCTACATATACGCCAAATGTGTACTATAAACGCAATGTGCACATTGTGTCAATCATGTCAATTTATTATACGATAATATTACTCACTACTTTTCACTTAATGGAACCATTTTATTTAGATTGACTTTGAGGATAGTTGTTCCGACTATTTAGTTTTGGCTGAACTCATCACTTTACTCAAAATTGTTGAACTTTTAATAGAATTAGATACGTCTATTCCCACTTGCACATATAGATCTGTGAGCATTATTTATTTACTCTCTGTACTTAAATAGCGTAATTCTATACTCGTGTACTTATTCATTAATTGTTCACCCAACTAGATTTGTGCTCTCTTAAGAAAAAAGTTCATATCTCTGCTTTAATATTGTAGATGCGTATTATTGGAGGAGTGTTCCTTTTTGTGGCTTTGTGATTGTCCCATTGACTGGTAATTAATTCCTCTTATAGGCGGTAGAACTTATCAGCATATTGGTTTTTATAAAATCCTTTAATCTGCTTCATACAGCTGAATATATTCACTTATTTTAATTATTTTAACTCACACGCAAATAAGATGTCATCCGATAAAGGTATTTCTTCAAAGAATAAAAAATGTTCAGTTTGTTTTAAGTTCGTGAATAGCGTTCCAGGCCGTTGTAAGACAATTCAGTCAACAAATGAAGCGGCGGAATTTTCTATCAGTTTTAAGAAATCAATTGCGATAAATGACGTCTTATGTGGATTTTGTCGTATTAATTCTTATAAAAGACAGATGTTAGATAATGAAAACAAAGTGAAATTCACAAAAAATTCCCCAAACAACCTTGAGTTATTCGATTCTGACAGTGACATTTCTTTATAGAATCCGAAGTTGAGGATCCCACATTTGAAATAAAGATAAAACCTAAGTTGGGAGATTCTCATGATGAGTATATTTGTTGTAACATGATATTCTATCATTTACAAGAAATCACTAAATTAATGGTTAAACTCAGTAAACTAAATATAGTAGAGTACGGAATCACATTTCTTATTTGATTGGGTGGTATTTCTACCATATTGACCAATCAAATACTTTCTGTAAAGTAACTCCGAAACTCAACCAGACTGGGACATCATTTGTTAATGGAATCTGATATTAATTCCAAAACTTGTTTATTGTTTGTTAACTAGAGTCACTAGGGCCTCTTGGCCCTATTTCAATAATCTGAAGGATGTATTGCCAATGTTCGTTCGTTTTCAGTCCGGGCTGCCCATCCATGAAGCACGAGGACCTTTTCCATATCCGAACCTTAGCGTCATTTCCAGTAGTGGGTGAACTAAGTGTTGGACATTGTTACGGACGATAGCCAATCGGCGTAGTGCACTTCGTTCGTTGAGCGACAGACTCTCAACAGCCAATTGGCTGAGACTTTAATGAGCGCCGTTCATACGTCATATCCGTCCGCTTGCCGACAAGACGGAAGACGAGACTTCTCTCGCCATTCCGTTCTCGACTGTGTTTCATGCACAAGTGTGCTGTCATTATTTTCATAGAGATTGTATTGCCAATATTGAATATCTTTAATAAGAAGACACAAATTGTTATTGGGCGAGAGCCTCAAATTATTTATCTCGAAATTTGACAACATAGGCGAGTGCCTTAAAATTTGAATTTTATTTGTGTTCTTAAAAATGTCTAAGGTATGTCTTTCGCTCTTTCCTTCATGATATTGTCTTGTGTTGCCGGACTCCGTCCGAGATCATTATGTTATTCAATTAATTGATTTTGAAATGACTACAATTACCTTACTTCTGATTAAATTGAGTATGATTTGCATATTTCCAAAATAACGTGTTATATAATGTTCGTAATCTGCTTCAACCGCCATTTTGGAAATCAACCGAACATTTAAAATAAATTTCTTGATTGAATCTTAATTAACTTCAATGATTTAAATGAATCGAATTCTAGTTGATCATTGTAAATTGTTTCACTGAATTTTTATATTGAGAGTCAAATCTCTGCTAACTAAATTGTATTTGAATCTGATGATCTGAATTGTTATGACCATTGTCGCAATATTTGGAATGGGCGTAACCCCATATTGATTTATGTTTAGATAATAAATTAAAATGATATTTTTGGTGAATTTCTAAAGTGACTCATTCTCATTGATATCTCATGATCCCCTTACCTCGACCCCTCTACTTGTTGAGTATGGCTCTATAATTATTATTCTTAAATTTATTTGAAAATCATTTGAATCTCGTTTGGTTATATTTGGAGAATTATAAAATAACCTGGCCTCCATAAGAATTAAAAATATTGGAAATAAACGCCTTAGCGAAGTTAAGTTGAAGCGCCATATAACATTTTGGTAAATTATTTCGAATTTAAAAATACATTGAAAATTAAGCAAAGGGTTATATTGTGTACAAATGCAAAGAACTGTTTCAACGCATACACACGGAGAAAACTTTAATTCGAAATCTTCGATATCACTTATAATCTGGGATGATTATTACTAATTGGGAAGGGGAATTAGGGAAATTACCAGATGGGAGTGAGAAACAAAGAACAAGCAAGTGAATATGAACAAAAAACTATATTCTACTTACGATTCAAAAGGCTTCAAAGCCGGAAGAACAAATAGCGATTAGCACAACCGAAAACTAAGGTAGCCAACGAGGCTCACAAGAGATCAGAGAGAGAGTCGAAACGTCTTTACTGTCAGCTGTCTGAATTGCAAGAGCGCGGGGTAGCCGACCGACAACTCGCAGCACCGCTGCTCGCAGGCGTGCCCCCGCCCCTTCGCCTGCCTACAGGCAACCAACGTAACAGCCATGTTACACCCCCCCTCCCATGTGGGAGTTTGGGTCCATGACCGAAACGTTCTCCAGCAATTCCAATTTCATTTTACAATCTGACTTCTTTCCCTTATTTACTGGGCTTCTCACATCCCATCTACTCTCTCTACTAGGTTTAATTTCTATTTTAATTAACTCTTGATAATCTAAGTTAATTCTTTCCCAATTCTCTCTTACATAACTACTCCTATCATAGCTTGGACACGTTAAATTTTGTCTATATCTATATGGTCTATTATTACAAAAACTATCGTAGAAAATATACAATTCTTTAGATATTAGCTTTTTACAAAATTGGCAACTTTTTTGCCCCTATCCTAACTGTTAGTTTCGATGGTTCTTCTTTTCCTTTAGGCTCCATCCTTGGTCCTTTCTATCCTCTTTCAGGTTTGGCTATGTATATCTTTTTCCAACCTTGGTTCCTTTCTTATTCTGTAACCTTTAAAAAACAAAACAAAAATTGATTGAGTTGCGAGTTCGAGTAATTCAGTCATTTTTAACTTTTCTTTTCTTTTCTCGTATTAGAGTGGAGTTGGAGAACTTTTGAGTAAATCACTCCTTTGGGTCAATTTGTCTTTTAGAGCCACAGCTCTTGCTGAACTTTCCTGACTCTCCTGGACCTTTTTAGCAACCTGCTCCCCTTAAAAGCTTGGCTTGCTCGCCTTCGCTTTCCTAACCACAGCCAGACCTTACAGTGGCTCAAATTCTCTAGGAGTCTCTCCTCCATTCGCAAACTGCGGCACAGGTTGCACTATTAGTGTTATCCATCTTTAACTTACTTTTTGCTCTCTCTCTTTTCTATTAACTTTAATTTTTACTACCTCTTTTCCTATTTGACTTTACTTTCTTTTCTACCGCTTCTTTCTCTACTTGAGCATTGTCTGTACTCTTTTCCAATTTAAAATCATTAACATTCCAATTTCCGATACTCTTTTCCTTTAAATCTTTTAATTCGTACATGGTTGGAGACAATTTCCTTTTAACTATAAATATTCCTTCGTAATTATCAAACAATTTACCCGCTTTACTTTCTGCTTTATTGGATAATTTATTCACTTTTTTAAGGACTCTATCCCCGATTTTAAATTCTTGCGGTCTCCTTCGAAGGTTATAGTATCCTGCTTGTCTCTGGTTCGCGTCATCTAAGTTCTTTTGAACTTCCTCTTTCAAAATTTGGAAACTTCGCCACCTATCGGTCCATTTATCTACTTCTTGAAACTCTATTACCTCAGTATTTTCTATTTCCGCTTTTAAAGATTGCTGAGGGTGCAATTCTCTGCCTAAGTTTATAAATGCTGGCGTAAATCCCGTTGAAGCATTCTTACTCGAGTTCATCACGTATTTGATATCGACTAAATACTCGTCCCATGACGCGTGATCGTCATCTAAATACGCCTTGATCAATTGTTTGATCGTTCTGTTATATCTTTCCGTTGGGTTCGCTTGGGGGTAATATCTTGGTGTGGTTACATGTCTAATTCCGAATTTTGCCGCTAACTTTCTAATTGTTTTGTTAACAAATTCTGTTCCATTATCCGTTAACAATATTCTAGGGGTTCCCCAATTTGGAAAAATTATCCACGATTACAAGAATATATTGGTTTCTACGCTTTTTTGACAATGGTAACGGTCCCATTATATCCGCTGTCACCATTGTCTACGGTTCCTCTATGATTCGTTTACCCATGAGCCCTATTCTCGGTTTATTTCCCAGTTTGATTCTTTGACAAATTTTGCAGTTTTTAACGTAGTTTAATACTTCGGAATAACTCCCTGGCCAGAAATAGTTTCCCGATATTCTCGCGTACGTTTCCTCGGCCCCTAGGTGGCCTGCCTGCACCTTGTCGTGATTTTCTATCAAAACCTGTTTACGTAACCTTTTGGGAATCACCAGTTTCCACGGATTGGAATCTGGTAACAGTTTCGATTTAAGTGGGTCTGGTATATAAAAATATAGTTGAGAATCTCTTATTCTCCAATTCTCATTCTCCTTAGGATGTTTTAACACCTGCCTAACTTTGGTTTTATACCACTCGTCGGTTTCTTCCTTTAGGTTTTCGATTTTCTTTTCAATGCATGTCGCTAACGCGATGGTTATTGGCTTTTCTACTTCGTTTTTCCTAGATAGTGCATCCGGCACGTGATTCGAACTACCTTTCCGATAGACTACTTCGTAATCGTACTCCAACAGTTCCAGAGCCCATCTGGCTACTCGATCTGTTGGGTTCTTCATATTATGAAGCCATTTCAAGACTTGGTGATCAGTCAATACCCTGAAATGAAAGCCTTCTAAATAAGGTCTAAATTTCCTTATCGCCCAAATTACTGCTAAGCACTCTAATTCTGTTGCCGAATACCTTGTTTCAGCCCCGTTTAAGCCCCTGCTCGCATAAGCGACTACATGATCTTTCCCGTTCCTAACCTGTGTTAAAACTGCTCCTAACCCCGTGGTACTCGCATCCGTTTCCAATTGAAATGGTACCGTAAAGTCTGGGTGTACTAAGATCGGATCTGACGTTAACGCCTTTTTAATCTTTTCTAAAGCTTTTTCCTGATCTTTTCCCCACTCCCAGGCTCTACCCTTCCATAGTAACCTATTGAACGGTTCTACTATTTCTGCGAATCGTGGTATGAATTTACGATATCAACTCGCCATTCCAATTAACCTTTGCAATTGTTTAACGTTTTTTGGTGCCGGGTATTCCAGAATTGGTTTAATTTTCTCTTCATCTATTTGAATACCGTTTTTATTTATCTTCAAACCTAAATATTTTACCTCTGAGCAACCAAATTCACACTTTTCTGGGCTGATGGTTAAACCTGCTTTGTTTACCCTATCTAGTATTATCCCTAAGTATTTTAAATGCTCATCAAAGCTATCCGTCGCGATTACTATATCATCTAAGTAGCAAAACACTTGTTGTTTTAACTCTGGTGTTATGATTTTGTCCATTAGTCTCTGGAAAGTTGCGGGAGCATTTGTCAGCCCAAAAGGCATCCGCCTAAATTGATACATTCCCTTTCCAGGAACCATGAACGCGGTTAGAGGCTTGGACTCTTCCTCTAAAGGTATTTGCAGATATGCTAATTTAAGATCTACTTTCGATATGTACTTCGCAGCTTTGAGTGCATCTTTTATCTCATCCATCAAGAGTATCGGGTAACCGTCTTTCTTCATCACTGCATTGACTTTCCAAAAGTCCAGACAAAACCTATATTTTCCATTTGGTCGTTTAATCATAACTATGGGGTTCGACCATTCTGAACATGAGGGTTCAATTATTCCTTGCTCCAGCATCTTATCGATTTCTTCGCAAATCGCTTGTTTGACTACTGGGCTGACCTGATAGAATCTTTGCCTAATTGGCTTGTGCCCTTGCACGTCTATCTTATGTTTCGCTAAATGCGTTGCCCTATGTTCTTTCCCTACCTCTGGTTTAATTTTGCTTTTCAATAATTCTTCCAACTTTCGCTGTTGGTTCCCATTCAATTCACAAATTCCGGACGCTCTCTCGTCGTTTTTCCCTATTCTATTTCTATTTTTCCTATTTTTACTTACTTTTGAGCATTTTTGAATTAAGGCTCTATCCCTAAATTCTTGCCAACTATTCCTATTTTGGTTTTCCGTCCAACTTCTAATTTTATTTTCAGCTAATTTTACTTCCATTAATTTCGGTATTTCTTTTCAACTTACGCGCGATTTTTCCCCTACTTCATTATCCGACTCTCTTAGCTTACTTAAGCATTCGAACCGATTACTGATTGGAATTTGGGGAAACTTTGGTTTGTGGTTCAGAGTTTGGGCTTTGTCTGTTACTATTGATATTTTGGGACGTATTGTTTTCCCCGTATGCGGTTTAGTTCTCGTTTCTCTCGCTAACTCGGCTGTGTTGTCTCTCTTTAGACTCACTTTATTTCCGAATTTAATTTCCGGCTTAGGTTGTGGATTGAGTGACTGTCGATTTAAATTGTCGATTTTAATCGGCTTTGACTCTATCTTGTATTTAACTGAGGGTTTATCTGGTAACCACCAGATTTCTTTGTCAAAATCGAGTGTCATTCCCAGTCCCTTAATCATATCCGTACCCAGAATTCCTACTGATTTCAATTCTGGAACTATTCTAACCAAAAGTCTTTTCTTCAGATTACGTATTTCTACCGGAATTGAAATCTGTCCGGTAATTTCCTCTTCTTCCCCGTTTGCTACTATGAGGATTCGTGAGACGGGTTCTGAAATAAGAATTCCGGTTTCCTCTATTTTTTCTTTCAACTCCTTGCCTACGTACGTGTGTGTTGCACCTGTGTCCACCAATAATTTAAATAATTTTCCTTCAAATTTAATAATTAAGTGAAACCTTGTTTCACCTTTGCCATTATTTTCCGAGTTTAATTTTTCTGGCGTTCTGGCTCCAGGTTGTTTATTACCTTTCGCCCGCCCCTCTAGTTTCCCAAATTTTTGTATCTATAACGGCATTCTCTTGCCATGTGACCAAGTTTATCACACACATAGCATCTAAAGATTTGTTTCTGATCTCTAGGATTTCGAATCGACCATGGTTTTCTTGCGGGGGGTTCTGATATTATTGGGTCATTTTTCGTTTCATTTTTGGGTATGTCAGGTTTTTTAACGGGCTCAATTGCTTTTATTTCGGGTTTCCGCGCATTTTCCGGGTCTAACTCACTAATTTGTATCCTAGGTTCCTGGCTTTGATCGTTTTGCCTATCTATATTCTTTCCGCTACGGTATCTTCCTTTTATGTTCAGGTATCTTTGTTCATTTGGTTGCCGATACTGTATTGCGTTTCTGTTTCCGAAATAATAATTCTGACTACTCTGTCTTTATTAAAATATTTTTCACTTGATTTATTTTTTAACTCTGTCATGGCTAATACCTGACCTCTATCTCTTGATTTCAATCTCTCGGCTTCCCATTCTCTTCCTATCTGTAGCAATTCTTCGAAAGATTGGAAATTATACCTTCTTATGTATGTTTTATAAATCAAGTGCATATTTTCATATGCTTTGCGCAATTCCCATTCTAATGGTTTTTTAGGATTAAGCATACCAAACAACTTTCTTATCTCTGTGAGATATGAACCTAAATCTTGATTTTCTCTCTGGTTACACGCATTTATTTTCTGATGCGTCTCTTCTATAAACCTTTCATCTATATACGCATTTTTAAACTTGCGAAAAAATCTTCTAAATTATACCATGATCTTTTATTTACTATAAACCAATCCTTGGCTTCTTCTTTTAACAACGCGTCTAAATTTTCTAGAACATCGCGATCGTCTACTTGGTAACCTCGTTTAAACCTGACAATATCTTCTAAGAAGTGGGCAGGACTGTCTACAACTATTATTTACTCTATAAAAGACGCTGGTTTAGAAATCAACCAAGAGAAAAGCGAATTTTGTTGTTCCCAAGTACACTATTTAGGCTTCCTAGTTAACGAAAACGGTTTACAAACAGATCCCGGTAAAATAGATCCTATTCTAAAATACCCTGTCCCTCTTAATGTAAAGTCACTCCGTAGATTCCTTGGACTATCTAGCTGGTATCGTAGGTTCATCCAAGACTATGCCACCTTAGCTAGTCCTTTAACGATCCTGCTTAAGAAAAAGCAACGTTGGATTTGGGGGGAGAATCAGCAATCTGCCTTCGAAGAAATCAAACATTGCTTGTCTGAAGCAACTATATTGACCTGTCCCGATTTTGAAATCCCGTTCGTACTGCAAACGGATGCGAGTAACACCGGATTAGGAGCCGTTCTTACCCAAAACATCGATGGTAAAGAACGTGTGATCTCGTATGCGAGTCGAACTCTGACAGATGCCGAACAACACTTCTCTACAACAGAGAAGGAGTGTCTAGCGATCGTTTGGTCCATTCAGAAATATAGACCATATTTAGAGGGCTACAAATTTACTGTGATCACGGATCATAGTAGCCTTCGGTGGCTACATAATTTGAAGAACCCTACTGGTCGCCTAGCAAGATGGTCCTTGTCTCTTCTAGAGTACGACTATGAACTCTCTGACCTTAAGAATGAGTTCATAGGCAAATTTCATATTCAAGACCTCAAACCTTTTATGCCCCCTAATGACCCCTAAAAATTTGTACCCTTAGAAAATGGAATACCTCGAAGAATACAGAGACCTGCTCCAACAGCTCAAGGAAGACCACCCTGGTCTCTTCCCGGCTGTTATAGAAGCCCACCGAGCTATCACCTCGGAAAATGTGGTTCGCTCGAGCGCCGTTCTCCAGGAGTTTCCGTCCGACGAAGAACTCCTGGAAAGATTCAGACAACAGGGGTACCGCATTGAGCATCCTGCTCAACAAAAAAATAGCGCCACCCAAACAACGCCTGCGCAACAAAACGACAAAGCTGTCCAAACCACCCCCGTCTACTTCCCTGACCCAATCTCCTCCAAGTATTGGACTCCGCGGACGTTACCCGCATCCACCCAAACCTCTCCTCCTCCCACCCGTAAAAGACCCCATCCCACAAATCCCAATCCTTCTCCCTCTACTTCTCCTCGACCAACCTCCAAAATCCAATCCCTTCTCAATCTTCGGGTAACAACACCCGAAGATGTCCCTCAATCCACTCTAAAGTTCCTGAAATCTACGGCCCGGTTCGGTTGTTGGAACTGCGGCGAACCCGGGCACGAATTTAATGATTGCACCCGGCCCCGCACCATTTCTTGTTATCGGTGCGGAGAGCCCGGATTCCCCATCACTCGCTGCCCTTATTGTCTCCCTACTGCCCACCTAAAGAAACCCTCTTCCAAATAATGGTCCCCCTCTCCTTTTTTTATTATTTTTCATTTTTTTTGACAGCGAAGATCGCTTAATATTTTTTGTTTATCTCCCCTTATTTTTTTTTATTTTCTTTTTTTGCACGAAGAAAGTGCATATATTTTTTTTTGTTGTTTCCTTATTTTCCTTATCCACAATGGCTCATCCTTTTTTTTCTCGCACAAGAAAATGCAATTTTTTTTATTTTACATTTTATTTTTTTGAAAACAAAGACAAGTTTAGTTTATTTTACAAGTTTTTCTTATCGTTTGTCCCTTCTCCCCTTTTTCACAATCTTTTTTATTTTATTTTTAACATTATTTACGTATCGTTTGCTCCTTCCTTTCCTCTCTTAAATTTTATTTGTTGTTTGCTCGCTTTCATATTATCTTTTTTTTATTTTTCTCTCTCTTTTATTTTTTTTCTCCTGACTGATTTATTTTATTTTTTTTTGATGATTTCTTTTATTTTTTTGGGCTTTATTTTATTTTTTTTTTGAGACAAGGAGCGCCGTATTATCGATTTTCTTTTACCGCGTTTCGTTATCTGATTATCTTTCGTTTGATTAATAATTAATTTGTTTGGCTAATCGTCTAAGATTCGAACTCTTAGCTTTGATTTTTTTTGTTATACCTGGTTCGGTCCTTTATTAGTTGGGGAGAGTTGTGATGTGATAGATTTTCTACACATCACAAAGTCAAAATTAATCCTCCTAATCATAATATCTAATAAAGACTGACACTTTGAATAAATTCGGCACTCCTCGTCTCTTGTCAATTTTAGATTTAAGTACAATTTTTATTAATGTATATTATCTTATCCCCCCCTCTTTTATGTAAACTACTGCGAGCCTCTTAATCTATGAGGATTAAGAGTAGAGATTCGCAGCATCCCATCTCATTGCGTCATCGACTAGGATCTGTCGTCACCTCCGTTCTGGCGAGGCTTCTTCTGTCTGGTGACCTTCAATCGACTTCTTTTCTGGTTTCCGCTGTCTCCAAATATCTCGTTGTCTCTTTTGGTTGATCTTCCAAGACCTTAGGCTTGTTCCAGTGAGGAAGGACCAAAATTACTACCCCTATCGTTAATAGGTTGGTAGGTTTATCTTATCTTAAATTTAAATGGCTCTGAAAAAGAGAAAGAGCATTTTTTTGGCTGTGTATGCCTTTTTTGTTTTATGTTGGAACAATTCGGAGTCTACTCTACATCTGCGGTTCGAAGCAAGGACTTCCGTTATCCAATCAGGGTTCAGCGCTTCAGCCACCCTCGTACAGGTCTTGTTTCGTATGCCACGATTGATCCCCTCTCTTGAGTACAGAGAGGGGAGAATTTCTCCTCTGCGAAAACGACTTGGCTATGCGAGGAAAGAAGAAGACTTTTGGAGAAAAGGAAAGGCGACAGGGCAGACCAATGGGCAACGTTCTTCAAGGGCGATCTCTACTTCTTACCCTTATTAGAAACCAATTTACGGTTCACGCGCAGTCAGATTCTCCCCCCTTTTATTAATTCTCTCGAAAAGCGACGCTTATGCTAATTCTAATTTCTCTTCACTCATTCATTCCTGTTCTATAAATTGAAAGTGTCAGTTGTACTAGTGTCTATCGATTGTTGCTGTATCTTCTGTTAAAAGGTTTGAGTTTTATCTTTTACGATCCAGTCAAGTTTCTTTTTTTATTGTAATTATTTAATTTGTTTTAACTCCTTGGCTGAATCAACATTATTTAATTTATTATTTAATTTATTGCCCGATTTGTTATTGCTCATTTGTGATAATTATGTGTTCCCTCTAATTTATAATTATAAATCCGGAGTGCCGAAACCATGGAATGCCCCCCTCCCTTAAAGATCCTAATTTTCCAAAGTATGCTATAACTTCAAAATAATACCGAAATTAGGAAATATTTAAAATGTATTAACTTTAGTTTTGTCTTTGATAATCCTAAATTAATTATTCTAAACTCCATAAACCATATTTACCACATTTAATTTAATTTATCCCGAATAATGTAAATTCCCTTATTTTAATGATCCTTATCTCTTAATTTATATCTTATTATTTAATCCAAGCTCCTATTATGTTATAAAGATCCTCCCTATCTTGTATAAAATTGTTATTTCTTGTTAATAATTTTGTTAATATTTTATCCTGTTATTTTGTAAATTTAAATTATTATTTGTGCTTGCTTGTTATTTTATATTATTTTTTTTTGTTGTTATTATTTTGTTGGTTTTACCTTATTTTGTTAATTTTGTTTATTTTATTTATTTTAATAAATTACAGTTTTATTTATTCTTAAAAAGGGCTTTGTTAGTTAACGTCCCACCCCTCTCTATCCTTGTCTAGCCTTAATTTTATAATTTATCTGTTTGTTCTTTGCCTTGAATTTATATTTATTTAATTAATTATGTTGGTTATGGCTCGGATACCTGAATTGTTGTTAACATCTATCCCAAGAAAGGACCCAACAATCAATGAGGCTATATTTTTGGTTTTGGTTTTTTTTGTTTGTTTTGGATTATCTTATTTTGTTTCATTATCTTATTCTCTTAAATCTGGGCATAATCAACATATGTTTTTCTGAATTATCCCAAGAAAGGACTGGCGCCCACAATATCTTAATTTTTTTAATTTTGTTTTATGTCTTTGTGCGTGGCTTAGAGACCTAATTTTAATAATTAAAAAGCCACGTCACACCGGCCAGTCCGACATTATCTGGAATGGTGTTTTCACCATACCATGATGGCAACTTGTGGCTTGGCAAATATTTCGCCGCTGGGGTGGTTCTCTCTCTAATAACTGATCTCTTTCATCTCGCATAGTGAAAGATCTACGTGCTGATCTTTCTCTCGCGTATGACATGCGAGATCTATTTACGCTTGTCCTATCCGTAAACGGTTCCCTGATTTCGGTTTCCCTACTTTGTGTCGCTTTTGTCAAATAATCCGATCTAAAATTCTTACTACTCGGGTTTTCTCTCCCGTTTCTATTTTCGTCGTACTCTAGTAATTCCGCTAATTGCCTATTATCCTCCTCCGCATAGCGACTAGTCTCTACTAAACTCCTCTGTACTCTTTCGCATTCTTCTACATGTCGCATCCACCGTTGCTTTTAATTCTTTTAACTTCTCGCGATCCGAACCCTCCATCTTTCTCACACGATAATAAATTTCTTCCATTTTTTTTCTTATCGTTTCTAATTCTGCGTTAGAGTCTATTTCTTTTCTTTATCTTGGTCTGTCAGAGTTTGTCTCTAGCAGTCCAAGAGTTCCTGTCAGGGTTCGAGTTTCCATTTGAGTTATGTCTGAGTTTCTTTCTAACTGTCTCAGAGTATTTGTATGGGCTTGAGCTTCGTTATGAGTTCTCGGTATCGCTCCTAAACCTATCATTTCGTTAGAATCTGGGAGTCCCGTATAATCCCATTCTAACGTGCGTCTTTTTGTACTCGCGAACTCATCTTCACTATTTCTAAGCGTTCCCAGTATTAAATCTTCTTCATTTAAGGTGAATCTATTTCCTATTCCTGAGCTTCTAATTCGCGAAAAACCTCTACCTCACGAACTAAACCCTTTATTAGGTAGAGGAATTCCCGCATTAGTCGGTGTTTCTAACCTTTCAACTTCCCCCGTTAATTCCTCTAACTCCTCACCTGTCACTTGGTTCGCTTGTCTACGCTCAGTTTCCGCCATTTTGCTTTTCCCCTTACCGGACCTCAGAACCATTCCCCCTGACGCCATGCTCAACTAGAGTTACTCTACTCACTTAATAGAATTTTAATCTGATTTTATTTGCCACCCGGTAGGCAAAATTTTCTAAATTTTATTTCAAGATATTAATTTGACACTCAGGTATCCGAAATTTTCGTCCAAATTGTCGAGGGACGTTTATTTTCGGAGATATCGCTCGGACTAGGCTATGAGTCACCCGCTTTGACCCTTCAAAACGCGCCTACGGTCACCCCCTCGCTCGACCTTTCGCTGATTTCAAATAGAAATTCGACGCTTTCGAACTTTCTCTTACCCGAAATTTTTCTAACGGCACTTATTTTCACTTTTCCCGAATTTTCCTATTCGGTTTTCTTTATTCTCACCCCTTTTTGGGTTTCTTTAACACTTTGCACTTTTTCTCGCGGTTCCTGTCCACTTTTCCGCTTTCGGTTTCCTAGCGGTTTTAACTTTCTCTATTGTTCGCTCACTAAATTTTTATCCCTTTTTGGGTTTTTGTTTCACTTCCTAACCAGAGACATGCGGGAAAACTACACTTTCAAGGATATACCTTGCTTTTATTTTTCACTTTTATTAAATATTCCTGAAAAGCGAAAACATCTCGCGGAAAATATATCACAATCGTACATATAAATCTTTAATAAAATAGATTATTTTTAACATCCTTTGTTCCTTCCTCACTGGTAATTCGGGATTGTAGGTTATTCAGTTGGGCGCCAAGTATAATCTGGGATGATTATTACTAATTGGGAAGGGGAATTAGGGAAATTACCAGATGGGAGTGAGACACAAAGAACAAGCAAGTGAATATTGACAAAAAACTATATTCTACTTACGATACAAAAGGCTTCAAAGCCGGAAGAACAAATAGCGATTAGCACAACCGAAAACTAAGGTAGCCAACGAGGCTCACAAGAGATCAGAGAGAGAGTCGAAACGTCTTTACTGTCAGCTGTCTGAATTGCAAGAGCGCGGGGTAGCCGACCGACAACTCGCAGCACCGCTGCTCGCCGGCGTGCCCCCGCCCCTTCGCCAGCCTACAGGCAACCAACGTAACAGCCATGTTACACACTGCTATTATTTCGGATTTCATTCCCAAACGAGTCTACCTTTGCAGATCCAGGAAGAAAATTTAATAAATGATTCATACGCAAATATTTCAATCAAAGGTCAAACAATAAGAATAAGTTAGTAGGCAATTATGGAAAGAATCTCTATGCCGCCTAGTGGACGATTCTATATACACGCGACTTCCGCAATAGTCACCAAATCCGAAACAGTTTCCCCCGCAGTAGTCACCAATTTTCCCTACCTCAAATGTCACATCGATTGCGCATGCGTATTGCGTATTGTGTGGCAATCGAGAGAACAGCTGGTGACTATTGCGGAAGGAAATTGGTGACTATTGCGAAATTGTGACTATTGCGGTGGTGACTATTGCGGAAGTCGAGTGTAAAGTATAAAGCGTGCACGAACTTCATACTACGATTCATACGCGAGCCTTATGAGTAGGTGCCAAGCGACCAGGGTATATCGGTAGCCGCACTGGACTCTGTTCCGGTTCAGTCTAGTAGTCAGTCCCATACCGTACTTAAACAGTTTTGTTTGAAACAGCAAAAAAAGAAACAAACGCGTGTCACAAGCTTTGAAGAGTTTGGCCTTCAAACAACCTAAAACACATTATACCAAACTTGGAAACCGAATATAATTAGAAATTACATACATGTATAATCTTAAACTTAATATTATTATAAAGCTCAAACAGAAAAATCAGGTTAGAAGAAAACGTAGCGCTGGTGGGAATCGAACGCAGCAAAGGGAATCGAATCCTAGGCAGCAGTCTGATGGCTTTCCACTTACCTACAGAGGATTATGAGAATCGAATTAGAAACGTCCAATGTAGTAAACACGTGAATGAATATTGAGGTGCATTAGCTTATGTATCATCTTCTGGAAGTATAGGACCGACTACTAGACGTTTTGAAACGTGCGCAAAATTATACTTAGAAACTCTACAGAGCATTATACAATTTATACTCTGACGTATTTTTTTACCAATCCCATTGTAACTTCACATGGTAATAAGCTTTCATTTTGTAATTTCCATTGCAGTAATTACTGTTCAAAATACTTTTCTATCTTTCAACTCAATTCTAAAATAGTTCAGTTTACTTTCATGTAGAAAAACTATAACTGTATTTTCTTAAAACGAGCACAAAATTTTGCTTTACGATAACATTTTGTAACTGGATACAACTGTAGGGCATCTCAAGTACTACTTTCATTAATAAAACGTATAAAATTTTTACATTAAATGGCACTTAATGCCGTTAGCATATGAAATATTTATCAATATTTTAGGAGTCATTTTAATTTTTTATGGCTACTAAAATATCTAGGAACGGAACCTATATTCGTGCATTGTTTCCTAATTGAATAGCACTTTTTAAAATTATTTAGCAGTCTTTTCGAAACCGAAATTTTTCTTTTTCTCCGTGCATATTGTTGCGTTTACTATTCAAATAAGAATTTAAAAGTCGTTCCACAAGAAGCTCGCACTCAGTCGTGCGTAAAAAGTTCTTCCGCCTATAAGAGGAATTAATTACCAGTCAATGGGACAATCACAAAGCCACAAAAACGAACACTCCTCCAATAATACGCATCTACAATATTAAAGTAGAGATATGAATTTTTTCTTAAGAGAGCACAAATCATTAACACAAGACTAGTTGGGTGAACAATTAATGAATAAGTACACGAGTATAGAATTACGCTATTTAAGTACATAGAGTAAATAAATAATGCTCACAGGTCTATATGTGCAAGTGGAAATAGACGTATCTAATTCTATTAAAAGTTCAACAATTTTGAGTAAAGTGATGAGTTCAGCCAAAACTAAATAGTCGGGACAACTATCCTCAAAGTCAATCTAAAGAAAATGAATGAATGAAAAAATGAATTTTACGAAAATTATAAAAGTACATAAAACTTGTAAAATTAAATATTTTATTAAACCTTTGCAAGAAATTCAACTAGGTATACAGTGGAATAACTATGCAAAATTTCATCAATTTATCTCTACGCGTTTTCAAGAAATTGCTGGATCGTGACATACATCCGTACGTACAAACAAACACACACACACGCACACACATCCGGACAATTTTTCAGGACATCATGTTAGATATATTGACCTTAAAATATGTTGAAAAAAACCTTTTTTAGGAAACTGGATTTTGTCATCACTACAAAGCTTCCTCTATGAGGAAGCAAAATTGTTGAAAACATTGATTTTATCAAATCGTAATTTCAAATTAAACCGCCAACTACTCTACTATTACACCACTAGTGGAAATTTTTGGAATTAACCGGAAGCTTCAATAAGGAACTTCCCCTACCACTAGAGTCCCCAGACTTGTGTATACGACCGTGCTTAAGACTGAAAACTCACCTCAGATAAGGAAAATTTAAAAACTATTTTAAAACACATCACTGAAAAGCATATGTTTTTAAAAAGATCAATAAAAACGTTTAAAAGTTTGGTTAGGTATATTATTAAAAGGGCCTAGTGGAATAAGCATGTGAAATCTGCCCCCGGACGTATAAAGCTGAAATTAATGTCATAAGTTCGTATCCATACGGTTTCAAAGTCCACTAAGTTTCAACTTCAAAATCCCATTTTTGTGGGAGATATGGAGGGGGGAGGGGAAATGAAAAAAGTGATTTTTCTCGAAAATGGCTCATCCGATTTTGATGAAAAAAATATATGTTTCAATCACTAATGAGACTATTCCAAGGAAAAAATTACAAAATTTTTAAAATAAAATTACTAGTCAAAAAAATTTTTGAATTTTTCAAAAATTTGTTTTGAGTTTATGTTCTCGAGATACCACTTTCATATTTTACGTAAACATTCTTTAGAATGTCCTTCATAACATATTTTTTTGAATTTTTTTAAGTGTTAAAAAAAATAAAAATCGCGCATGAAACGTTGGACATCCTTATACTGCACTGTTTCCGATAGCATACAATTCTATTCCATTTTATTTATGGTTCGAAAAGTTTTTCAGACTGCTCAATATTGTTCGTAATTTTCGATTATGTGCCATCTCGTTGTGTGACTCATTTTTCTTCCTCATAGAGGAAGCTTTGTAGTCGTGACGAAATCCATTTTTTAAAAAAAGGTTTTTTTTGATAAATTTTAATTGGAATATATCTAGTATGATGTCCTGAAAAATTTTCCGCGTGTGTGTGTGTATGTATGTGTGTGTGTCCCCTTTTTTTTTGTTCCCAGCATATCTCTAGAACGTGTGTATAGAAATGGATGAAATTTGGTACACTTCTTCCACCCTATAAAAACACAAGGGTTTAAAAAAATATTTAATTTTACAAGTTTTATGTACTTTTAAAATTTTTTAAAAATTGATTTTTCTACTATAACTTCTCAAATAATCAAAATTCAAAGCTCGCGTAAGGAAATTAAAGATTCCTTGTGTCAAGACGAATCGATTGACCTGTGTGATTAATGCATTTATCTGAAAATTAAAGAAGTTATGGTTATTTATAATTTTCGTAAAATTCATTTTTGCACTATAACTTCTCAAATATTCAAAATTGAAAGCTGATGTAAGGAAAATAAAGATTCCTTGAGTCGAGGCGAATCGATTGACCTATATGATTAATGCTTTTCGTTAAAAAATAAGGATCTTATGGTTAATTGTATTTTCAAAAATGAATTTTTCGACTATAACTTTTCAAATAATCAAAATATTGACTTGACGTAAGGAAAATAAATGTTCCTTGCATCGAGACGAATCGATTGGTCTATAATGTTATTTCATTTCATTGAAAAATAACAAAGTTATGGGTCTACTTAATTTTAAAAAATTAGTTTTTCAACTATAACTTCTCTAATATTCAAAATTCGAAGCTGACGTAAGGAAAATAAAGGTTCCTTGCGTTGAGACGAATCGATTGACCTATAAGATTAATGCATTCCATTGCAAAATAAGAAAGTTATGCTTTGTTGTAATTTTCGAAAATGAATTTTTAGAATATAACTTCTCAAATAATCAAAATTTAATGCTGATGTAAAGAATGGTTAATGCTTTATCTATGAGGAAGCAAATCATATTTGCTTACAGGAAGTAAAGTGCTCATTGAATGAGCACAAAAGTTGATACAACTTCACAGCTAGTTTTTTCTGTTTTTGATTTTCGTTCATGTGTCCTTCTACGCTACAAAATTCATTTGTTCTTGTTTATGATTTTAGTTCACATGCTATTTCATTAAAAACGAAATTTAATTTTAACAATCATATTACCTATTGCGATCTTAATATTATCGCAAGTTCCTCTAGCGATCTTCATTAGTTTCTTTCCTTAATTCTCTGAAGACAGTCAGCCATCTAACTTGTCGATCTTCGTTTATTTTTAGTTAGTAATAGTCGTTTATGCGTTACTCCGCGTTACTCTTTTCTTTATTTTTAATTCTCATATGTGCGCCTATCCACGCTGCTAGCTTCATTTTTTTTTTTGATCTTGTAACGTGGTGAATTTCTACCACTTTACTGATCCTCTTCCCAGAACGATTTAACCTGAAAAACGGGAAGAAACTTAGAACGGCCAATAGGAGCTCCACTAGATTTAAGTGTATGAGAGTATTAGTATGAGTGTATATGAATGTATGAAAGTAAATTATTAGATATAAACAAGATTTATGTTATCTTTGTACCTACAGCTTACCTGGCTTCCGAAGAACCCAACCCAAATATTTATGCTTTACACCTGTTTTGCGCTACTGTCTGGGATGCGTCAGTCGTTTATTTTACTGTTTTCATCCTCTAAAATTGCAAGTAAACGCAATCAAACATATGCACCACTTGCATTGTTAATAAGCTGTCAAAACATGTGGACGCAGCCATCATGTTCAACGTCACTCTCCCTACTTGCCATCAGGGAGCAGCAGCTCTCGGACTTACGCAATTACGTAAGGCGACGACTGCGTACCCAGACGAGAAGTCTGACGAGTATTCAGTTCCGTACTGACTGTTTTAGCATTCGTTTCTTTCTTTGGAGTTTCACACGGAATCGCAAGTGAACGAAATATCCTAATTTCTACCAAAGTAAAGGATTTTACAATCACTCTTGGGTTTTCGGAAGTAAGGTAGGCGTTTGTGATTTTCGATTTCTCCAGTTTAGAGTTTGTGAAATTACTTAGAGTTTGTAGAGCATCAGATTACGTAACATTTGGCTAACGCCCATGTATGGCATAAAGCCGTTTTTCTTTGTACTTAGAGTATTTTGCTTAAAGAATATTAATTCGAGTTTAAGTTTAGAGTTTTATGGGTTTTATGAGTTTTCAGTTTTACAAGTCTAAAATTGGTTGTGATTCCAGAATTTCGAAATTGTGATCATGTAATGACGAGTCGACGCCCATATGAGGTATAGCGCCGTCTCTCTCTCTTTCTCATTATCAGCATTGGAAAATTAAATAGATTGATTAAATTCTCTGTTTTTCTTGATTAGTCTTACTTCGCTAAAAATAAATTTTTGGCAAATTCGAATTTTTCTTGAAATTCTAACAAATGAGGATGTCTTTAATTACGTAATACGAGTTCTACGAATAGATGTTGTATAACGTCATGATTTAGATGTGAGATTACATAACTTAACAGTTTTAGATTTCGAACTGACATTCTTCTATATTTTCGCTATTTATACTAATCATGTTCTTTTTATTTTCACACTTAATTTCAGCCTGAGGCGGTATCTTCGTTATTCTATGTGAATTTGTAGATGTGTGAGAGAAGCAACCGTCATGATTGGCCTATCACCTATTAATTGTCGTAATTAGATGGGGACAAGTAGAGTTTGGAGGGGATGAGCGTACGATAGCCTCAAGTCAGTCAGAGCAATTTTGAATTTGTGACGGGAAACATATTTCCAATAAATCGCTACGTTTGAGGCCAGTACGAAAGAGCTCTCAGGTATTAATTTCGATTTCTGTAATTTAAAAGATTGTTTCGGTTGTCTAAAAGTGCAATAAGGGTGATAGTGCTAATCATGGTGTGTGCTTTTCAAATTTGTTGCAGCGTGGCGAATTTACATGTTTCTAGCCATGAATTTATTTATTTGATCGATGCATCTGAATCTGGTTGCTCACGTTTTCTTGATCACTTGAAAGGATTGATTGTTAGCTCTGATGCCAATATCTTGAGGGAGGATAATCCAATCTTTCGCTGGAGAATTCCAACATCAGTAGCTCTCTAAACATACCGTCTCTCTCCCTACTTGTCAAGGATGCGTGAGTGACATGATGCGATTCTTGTAACATTTATTTATTGATGATTGTGTGTATCATGTTATTTATGTGTATTTTAACCTGTGTCGCTATTGACGAGAGAATCTTCTCGTTCATAATTATTTCTCGTGCATTTTTATGTATTTGATATTGATTTTTCTCTCGTATGCTTTTTCGCCATTGATTTTTCATATCTTGTATTTTAACATGTATTTTTGCATTTTTGCGTGATTTATTCGATTGTCTTGCGAATTTTATTAAAAATATTACTTTGTGTAATTCTCGATTTTATTTCGCTTTGTAACGGTTTTCCAAGTTTATGATTTTATTGATTTGATTTCGATCGACCGTGTCTATTGTTTGTTTTGGGATCGTATTGTTCTGAAGGCTATTCTTCTGTTATTATTTGCGTCGTTCATTTGATTATCAATAATAATTGTCTGTTAGATTATATTGTAATAATTCTCTCAATTTCAAACCATATCTCGCCTTTTCAAATTTAATTGAATTTCAAATCTCCTCGTTTAATTTCTTTTGTTCAATTCAAAATACATTTCTTATTTTACATTCTGGTTATTATCAAAATTGAAACTCTTTTAAATAATAAATATCATTCCAGCTGTCGAGCATACGCAAATGTGTGCCTCATAAAAAGATTTGGTCACAAGCCTGAGTTGTTTTACGCCCCCACGAAATCCCTCTCCAGAGAGCTAGCTGGAATTCCATCTTTGATTTCAGAGTTTTTGAGAAAATTTTCATCGATTCGAGATATTGAGCGGTATTTCAAAATACCTGGCGTCCTTGGCAATAAAATTTTTTGATTTTTGGAAATTAAGTTGTGTGACAAATATTGGAGCGGTACTCAGAGGCTAAGAGTCCCTATAAGCTGAAACTACCGTTACAATCTTAATTTTCTTTAGACAACGTACAATCTAACTGGCGATCTTTGTTTCTTGTACAAGCAATAATCGTTCATACGTTACTCTATTCAGTTGAAAAGATAACTTTTGCAATTCGAATATTTATTGTGATCCTATTATCCAAACATGTCTACATTACAACAAAAACTCTTGTGCGTTGGTTGTGATACTAAACTTACAATAAAAAAAGCTTAGGTAGAAAAAAATTAGTAAGTGAGGAAGTTGAAGCAAATGCCTTTTCTCTCTGCCTTAAAAGAAAAATAACTGTCGATGACATTCTATGTAATAAATGCCGACTCTCAATTTATGAAGATAATTCTGACAAAGATCCTGATTGCGACACGGATACAGAACTTACTCTCTCTGATGGGACTTCCGGTGACTCAATAGTCAAATTTAAGGTCAAATCGAAGAGAGATGTTTCTGATTGTGAGAGTGAGTATTTTGAAATTCCTATTCAGAGGACAGTTGCAACGTATAAATACTGTTGCATTTGTTTTTCTATGAAAAATATAACTATCATTCTTGAAGAAGCGCGAATCCAAGCAAACAGTAAAAAGAAAATCTCCATACCACCTGAAAATCTGTGTTGTGCAACTCATATTCTAAAAAATCGAATTTATGAGGAAGATCTTGACCGCTTAAAAGTGTATTTCAACATTGCGAGTCTCAGCGCATCAGAGTTGTCAAAAATAATGGAAACTCTTTTCATTAAATGTGATTCGACATTGCTTGACAAAGTCGGCGAATTCGCTCATTCAGAAAAACAAATTAAAGTTTTTACTGGGTTATCTTGTGAAAATATTCTTGAAATAAAAGACTTATTAATGACTTCCTTGCGTAATAGTCAATCTCGTTCAGTAATCCAAACTCTTGTTGTGTTTCTTTTTAAATTACTTACAAGAAATTCCAATAAACTATCAGCTTCGATATTAAACATAGATAAAGAGCAGTCTATTTCGGAATATTCTGAAAGTATAATTCAGTCTTTTAAAAAGGACGTCCTCCCACTTCGTTTCGGTTTAAATTCTTTCAACAAGAATAATCTTATTGAAAACCATTCAACAGAAATTGAAAAAAAATTATTTGATGTTCAGGATAATTTGCTTCTGATTTGTGATGGCGTCCTGATTACGCCCGCTTTCACGGAGCATACGCGTTTCTGGTGCGATCCGTTTTGAACAGGGGGTTGATGCCACAGGCCTGCCCAATGTAAAAAAAGTGTCCTGAGAGTTGAAAACAGCCGCGGGTGGCGCTAGTAGTGACTTTGCTCTACAAAACCATGCAATCCTGTAGGAAAAATATATAAAAATTACGAAATAAACATGAAAAACCACCTCATATAATGTTTCATACATAGAGTAGTTATTATTAAAGAAAAATTATTTACTTACTTATTATTTTGTTTAACATAGAAAAAAGCGGTGCAATTGACATAATTCAGACAAACAAACATTGCATGGATATATTCGGGACTTATTATAAAATAATGAAAAAATAAATAACGAATACACAAATTAACGGAAAAAAATTGCTGAAAATATAAATTACCCAATTATAAAATTCCCAAATTATACAATTCACTGAAATGTAAAATAAACGAATTATTATATTTACTCAAATATTTCAATTCCCCAAATTTCAAACAGCCAAACATAGTTATAATTAATTATTAATTTGTTATCTATTCATAAAATTATAAATAAAACGAACATTTTAACCAATGATTATTTAATACATTATTAATTATTTACGGCAAATTTAAGTTTCAGGAATTTAGGGATATTTAACAATTCGTTTATTTTATTTCTATAATAAAAAAAATTAGTAAAACAAAATAAATTGTAAATTTTTGGTTTCTTTATTAATATTTTAATTCTATTGTATTAGTCTCTGATATTCAAAAATTTATTATACATATAGTATATGGTAGAAGTTATATAACTTCATTTTTTTCATGTCTGTATTTTTCAATCTTTGAATATGAGAGAGTAATACAAAAGAATGAAAATATTAATAACGAAACCAAAAATTTACAAAAAACCGAAATTAAAACTAATTTTTTTATTTTGTTTTACTAATTTCTTTTATTACAGAAATAAAACAAAAATGAATTGTTAAATTTCCCTAAATTCCTAAAATTTAAATTTACCGTAAATAATTAATAATGTATTAAATAATTATAAGTTAAAATGTTCGTTTTATTTATAATTTTATGAATAGATAATAAATTAATAATTAATTAACTATGTTTGGCTCTTTGAAATTTGGGGAATTGAAATATTTGTGAACATATAATGATTCGTTTATTTTACATTTTGGTGAATTTTATAATTTGATAATTTTATAATTCGGTAATTTACATTTTCAGCAATTTTTTTCCGTTAATTTGTGTATTCATTATTCATCTTTTCATTATTTTATAATAAGTCCCGAATATATCCATGCAATGTTTCTTTGTCTGAATTATGTCAATTACACCGCTTTTTTATATGTTAAACAAAATAATAAGTAAGTAAATAATTCTTCTTTACTAAATAACTCTACACTATGTATGAAAAATTATTTGAGGTGTTTTTTCATGTTTATTTCGTAATTTTTATATTACTTTTCCTTTATGATTGCATGGTTTTGTAAAGCAAATTTACTACTAGCGCCACCCGTGGCCGTTTTCAACAGTTGGGCCATTTTCAACTCGTGGCTTCATCCGCCTGGTTTTGAAGCATTCGTTGTTTTTTTTGAGTGTACGTTTTCAGTGAAATTGTTGTTATACAAGTAAAATGAATCCGAATAAAAGAAAAAGAGACTTACAGCGGCTTCGTAAATCAAAACATAGAGCAATTGCAAAACTTTTAAAGAAATTAGAGTCATTAAATAGTGACTCCGAAAACGAAAATGAATCTCCTTTACCATGTGACGCACACTTTTTTAGACTCAATAAATGAATCCAAAGTCTCCAAAAGTGACGCACAAAGGGCCTCAAAAAAAAGAAGAAAAAAATTTAGACAAATAAAATAAAAATAGGAAAATTATATTATATTATTTTCGGGAGATAGTTTTAAATAATATAAAAACAAATACAAAATAGATTAAAACTAGAAAATAATGAAATTTTTGGCGCCAGTACTTTCTTGGGACAAAGACAAAATAAAAAAAATCAATTCATACAAATTCGAATAAGATCAATTTAGGTAAAACATGCGAGAAAGAGAACAACGAGATAAAAGGAATCAATATTCCTAAGAGATAAGAGATAACAAGATAAAGGTAAAGATAACTTCGCGAAATTCTAAGCAAATTAATCATTAAAAGAATACTTAATTAATATTAAAAGATATTAATTCATAGAAAAGATATAAAATATAAAATAAAAGTTAAAATACTAAAATTTCAATAAATAAAAACTATTGGCCATAAAAATAGACTAAAATTAAACAAAACTGAATTTATAACTAGCTCAGAACATTTAACTAGCGGTAGAGAGGGGTGATTCGGGAATTATAAAACTCAAAGAATTTTATAAAAGAATTTAACCCTTTCGCTACGAGCGTCGTCTATAGACGATATCCGCGTAACGATCTGTGTGTACGAGTGTCGCCTATAGACGACATCCGCGTGAAGGCCTGTGTGTACGAGTACCCGTTCAGCCAAGGTCGTAGTCAGAAATCGTGTGTCTTTCTTCAATGCTTAGAAAACAAAGGACAAGTAAGGGGATTTGATCTCCCTATTTGTCCTTTGTTTTCCAAGCATTGAAGAAAAATACACGATTTCTGGCTACGGCCTTGCGTTCAGCGGTGTCACTTTGACGGAGCACACTGCCGTAACGAAAGGGTTAACAGTTTTATATAAGAATACAAACAAAAGTTGACATTGAAATTAAATGTTTACGAAATGAAAGTCAACGGTCAAACAAGATACAAAATAAAATATGTTAAAATCAATAATTATATAAAATATTATATAAAAATTATATAAAATATTACAGGCAAAAAGGGACGAAAAATGGGAAAACATATAATAAAATTAAGGGTTTTGGGTTCTCATTAATTGGGGAAATTGGGGTTCTCATTAAATAATTAGGGGTTTAGGTTCTCAGAAATTAGAGGGTATTAGGTTCTCATTGCACAATTAAAAAGGGGTAATAATAATTTGAATTAATTATACAAGAAATATCATTAAAATCATTCATAATTAGCATATTAACAAAAAAAAAGATTTCGAACAGTTAAGTTTAATTGTTATTCGGCACTCTGGATTATTAATTAAATTATAGACATATTTAAATAGCGATTTAAATTAAATAAAATTCAACAATATATGATAAAATGTCATAAAGAATCAATAAAACAATTAAAATAGAATGATTCAGCCAACGAGTTAAAAGAGAATATAAAATAATCTTGGTAAAACCATCAAAAGAAATCGAATACTACCTTAAAATTCGGAGAAAGACACTTGAGAATACACTAATAAATTTTATACATTTTTCGCTGAGACTTGACACGTGCTTTCGTTAGGAATTCACAAAATCAAAGAGAAGGAATCTAATTCTCAAGGAAGCTCGTTAGTCTGAAGGAATTACAAATTGGGGGAAAGGGCTGATACGCGTAAGCCTAATTTCCGTAATTTCGCATGGTCGAGAGAGGGATAGCCGATGAGGTCCGCTTCCGATTCGTCCATCCGATATCCTTTCTTCTTCTTTTCCTACTCCTTATCGGCTGTTGTTGAAAGACAGATAGATTACGAACTCATTGATACGAGAGGAAGTGAGATGCAAGAACCTTTGATGCTTTCAGATATCAAGTAATGTGGAGAACAAGAACATGGAGAAATAATAATGATAGTTACATCCTCCTATGTTTCAGATAATTTTAGAGAGAGATATATGACATTTAAAAGCCAATAAACGTCTATTCATAGACAAAGAGATAAACGATAATTGCAGGTATCTGTAATTGAGATAATTAGGCGAAATTACCAATTCTTGCATAGAATTATAAGGTAATCGTCGATAAAAATTAAATAATCGTGCCTAGACATAAGGATGACCAACATCAATCCTTTTGTCCATTATTGACAGATTTGACAGTTCTGTCTTGGACGTTAAGAGGGATGATGGAGAGAGAGAGATAACGATAGAAGAGGGTCCAAGGACAGTAGTTGTGGCAAAGAACTCATGAAGGTGGTGTTCAGAATGACAGAACTGAACCAGTAGATGCGTATGTGGTTGGTACGTATGTGGCTTCTCGCTCAATAAATAAAATTCGAAATTCGAATTAACAAATAAATATAAAATAAGATAAATAATAAAACAGATAAAAATAAAATTAAATAGATAGGAGTGCCGAACTTTGCTCTAAACAAAAGCACTCAATCCTTTACGAGTATTTAAATAAAATTTAATTTTAAAAGAGTTTTTGTGATTTGCACAAATCTGCAACATCACAACCACAAAAACAGCACGGTAAGACGACATATATATATATATATATATATATATATATATATATATATATATATACATAATTAAATTATTTTATTATACTGTATATGTATATCTGATAATTTTTACCGTTAATGTAATTGCATCTTGAAGAAGAAAATTTCCTCAGTTATTATTCCATAAGTCAACTTTTTAAGGTTAGGGGAGAGTATGGTCTTATGTCGGCACTGTGGGCAAAGTCGGCCCCTCCACTTTTATCAAAGATGGCGTACGAGTCGATCCAGTTATTTTCTCACGTGATACCGTAGTAAGCACTGAAATAATATGTGTTGACATTTGCCGGTTATGTTCGTTCTGCGCAGCGTGAGGACGTTTGTATTATTTTCGTCAAATCGAATGCCATTTTCGTCCTTCAAACCAAAGCAGCTACAGGGAAGTAAGTATTTTCAAAGTTTGGAATAAGTAGCGCATGGGTTTCTGTATTCGATGTTCTAACTGATAGGTTATGTCGATTTTGTAAACCAAGTTTTTCGTTTGCGTAATGGTGCGAAACTTATATACAGTCATAGTGGTTCTGAGTCGCCACTAATCAGGTGGTCCTAATTCGGCACCTATTGGCATTCTGATTTTTTTTACTTCTTTGTGATGTTCTCGATATTTTTTTCATTTTTGGTCTTTTTGCTTCATAGTTATGGGACGCCATAGCGAAAGCTTCGGATTGAAATTCATTCCGAATCATTCCGGAATATGTATCCGACCCGAACAGTCACATTCCGATCTAATCCGAAAGAAGTTTTCAATCCGAATTAATCCGAAACCCATTCAAAAGCAATTTGAACCTTCAATCCAAATGAATCCAATAATCATAATTAATCCGAATGAATCCGGTCAATCAGGATTTTAAATCCGAAAGGATCCGAAGTAATCCGAATGATTCTGAAAAATTCGGATTTACGGGATTTATTCGGGTTGAAAGTTCAGATTAATTCTGATTAATTCGGATTGGCAGATTCATTTGGATTAAAGGTTCGGATTGATTTTGAATGGGCTTCGGATTAATTCGGATTGAAAACTTCCTTCTGGTTAGAAAGACAGTCAGTATCCGCACCCTTCCACGAGTGGATTTTACCTATGTTCTCGTCAGCAACGTTCAGTACGTCCTACATATATTGAATCTGACGACAGTAGCGAGTGATCGCTTGTATCATTGGACCCTAATAAAAATACTTTTTTGAATTTTTTTTTTAAGCACTTTTCTATTTCTATGAAGAATAATACATAGTTTTATATTTATTAACTACAAGAATGTAAGAAATGTATATACTCTCGACTAATTTTCGAATGTCTATGTTTTTTTCGTCATCTAATTTGGCGAATTCTTCAACGGTACATATCGGGAAACCATCGAGAGGTTTGAGTAATTTCTCGGACAATTGCTTCTCTTCGGCAGTTTTCCTCTTTAAAAGCTCTTGTACAATTATGTCATTTTTCTTTATGAGAGTATCATTTTTTTTCTGGCAATACGCTGAGAATATAAAAAAATAAATTAAACACATTATTTCTCGCGGTGAAACCGGTTCCACAATATATATATATATATGAGTATTTACTAATAAACAAAAATAATACAAACAGAATATTTACAATAGGAAATAAAAAAATCTTCAAAGTTTTTAGGAATATATCACTTACACTAAACTTGCCAGCACTTCTTCCTGAAAAAAAGTATTTTCTTTCTCTGATGCTTTGTCGAATGATTCGTTCTCCAAAATTTTATCTCCATCATCAATACACATCTCCCTATTTACATTTGAACGATTTTGCTATTCTTTAGATGTCGAAGGAACACTAGGTTCATAAGACAGATTTTTTGTTAAATCATTTGATGGTGCAGATATTACACTTAATATTTCCAAATTTGCTAATCCTTGAATTTTCGACTTGATTTGGCAAGAAGTGTAATTCCTTGTTTTTTACTGGGAACAAGGAAAAATAATTGATAACATTGTCGAGTAGTTTCCAAAATAAAGCAAAATAATAAGAAAATTAAAAATAAATGTTAATATTGTTGTATAATTATATAACAGATGTTAAAAGTTGTTTAATAGAAGTTGAAGTAATATAATATCCTATGCCTTGAAAATATAATATCAAATTTATATTTACTTACGATTTCTCATTATATTTTAATTGCTCCCTTAAGTACAGTAACTTATCTTTGAAGCAGATATTATGTGTCGATTTTTTCTTCATCATCCGAAGATGTGGTCTGAATTTTCTTTGGACGCTTAATCTCTCTACCACTATTAGAAAACTTTATCTCCTTTTGTTTCTTTCGTTTGTTCTCGTTTTCCCTGGTCCTGAAATGCATTCAAAAGGAAGATTATTATTACTGCAACTCACCTTTATCTTTCATCTTTATCTTTATCTTTTTATTACATAAGAAATGTTGAAAGAGAATTGTTTAAAGTTAATTATGTATAGAAAGCTGTCCTCTTGTAACAAATTTTCTTTGAAAAAATTAAAAAGGGCCACCTTGTGGCCCTTAATTAAATATTGTTTCAATATTTAATTTCTATATACTAAAAATAATGATGCTTTCTTGCTTATATATTTATTTTTGAGATGACAACGTACAGTGCTATATATATAAATATATATATATTATAATGGTTTATTTAACATTATAATTGAATCTAATTGATCTAATAAATTTTATAATTCTTTAAAGCTGTTTGAGCGCCAGCTCATTTTACTCAAAATGAGCAAAAGTAACATTCTAATCTTTAACCTGACTCAAGTGCATAACCCTGCTAGCGCAGTACCACGGAGAGGGCGGGGTAAGAGAATTTCACTGAAAATCACTGGTTCAAACAAAGAAAACAATAGAATTTATTTCACAGATAAGTTACCTAAATCACAACGAGGTTACCAATCTTTGATTATACAGGTTAATTGAAGGTTAAACTGACAAGCACTTCAAATTGGATTCGAACAAGTCAAACATTATAAATAACGAATTGTAGTTGTAAATGGCCAACCATTTGGCAATCAGAACTTATAAATTTACGCCATAGTTCAACACAAATCTCATTATTAAGTGATTTATCAAAATTCAGTTAAATCAAATTTAAGGAAGAGAGAGAATGAGAAGCGTTACCTGCGATTACCCTGCTAGCGAATATGCGGCGCCTGCCGCGAAACTGGCCTCTGCCAGAACCAGACATTTTAAATTCTTAGTCGTCCGAATACAAATACAGCCAGGCTAATTAGCCGAATCCAAGTCTCAAATCCAAATATCAAATTCAAGTCAAATCAACTGGGTGGATGTCTTACTCTCACCCAGGGGAAAAATATCAATCAAATCAACTTTGCACTTGCAAGAAAAAGCACAGGTATAAACTTTTGCGTGGTAACGCCAACGACTTCGAGCACAGAGTGAACGAGCTAACCTCTCTCTTCCTGCCTCGTGGCGTGCGCGGAAACAGGCAGCGCCGCGAGACTATTTTGAAAATTGAATAATCTGACTTAAGTGGTAATATGATAAATCGTCGACGACCGGTTGTTCGCCGACGGTCGGTCCCTGCGGTAATGCGTTAGGCCCAGAGATGGCGCCGGAGGTTTTAGGTTTCAGCCAGCCGGCTGATCGAGGTGACAGCTGAGCAGAGATGTTATCTGCCTGGTCGTTTATGTGCACGGGAATCTCATCCATGCACTTTGACCAGGATCCTCTTCGGGCCTTTGCGATGCGGAACGACGATGGTGTGATTGTGAGTGTGTGTGTGTGACTCTGAGCCCCTATGGCTCAGAGTTAAATAAGAAACAAATAAAGTACGGAAATGAATGTTTGCTTTTAAATTTTAGTTTTTCCAGTGTGGATTGTTGTTCGTTGATCAGCTGATTGTCAGAGAGCTCATGTGCTCCAATCAGCTGACAGGTTGTGTGCAAACAACCTATGACTCTGTGCTAGGAGTTTATCGCGAGTTAAATTAAATTCTATTGAGAAATAGGCAAATGTGCGTGGTAAAAATATACCACGTCACAACTCCCCCCTGACAGGATTCGGCTTATTAGAAGCCGAAACGAGAAAAAGTAACTTCCCCTCTCTCTTCCTTTGAGTCTGAATTAGATTTTTACAACCATTGACAAACAACAATCCATGATCTGGGACGTTTCCATACTGAAACGATTTTAATTATCTGAAAGAAATTAACTGATTAAGATATGCACAGTTATTGAGATCAATAACTGAAAAACGAATTATCATTTAGTTTGCAAAGGAGAATCACTCTCCGAGTCTGCGAGACTCTACAAAACCATAAGCTCTCAACGCTTTTGAGTTTAGAAACTACGCTTTGATTAGATGAAATTCGAACAAAACATCTATCTACTCGAACCCCAAATTGAGTTGGTCTGGAAGTTTCAGATACTACAGTGGAACACCGAACTCAAAATTCTGCTTCCAGAAAACGGCCGAATTAAATAATATAATCATTATAATTCCCGTATGGCTTTGTTTATTCAGGCAGAAGCGGAAAGCGAATGCCGTATTCTCGAGAGTGGTCAATCGGGCCAGGTCAATGAAACCAGATCAACTAGATGAGAAGAAAAATAATTTATTGGTTAGTACTGGGGTATTTTGAACCCCCCCCCCAGTTAAAGGTAACAAAATAGAAGGAGAGAAAGGGATTTAACAATTTCCAAAGTAATGGGTTGGAATCCCCGTGATCAAAACGATTATTAAAAACAACAAAAAATACTTGAGTCACTATTGTGGCCGTTAATTAACGCGAATACGACCTATGACGAAGTCGCATACGACGCGGAGGTTCCGGTTCGATTTCCTGTTGATCTACACCGTCTCCATAACCAAAATCAATATTAATTTCGGGATTAAGTTCCCGATCTGACTCAGCTTCTGTGTCTGAGTTGTGAATTTCTAAAAGGTCTCTATCAAGCTGAGCTTGTCGTTCAATTTCCACTGGATCGTTAGGGTCGACGTCATCCTCCTCACTGTCGATGAATCTTTGAAGATGTGACGCGTGAAAACGTCCAGCGAGACGGCCTTCCTGAGAGGCTAACGCGTAAACATTTGGTGATATAATTTCTACCACCACATATGGACCTGTGAACTTAGGTGCCAACTTAGTAGCCACTTTGTCTTTAGCACTAGACAATACGTTGTTTGGTTTCTTAACCAAGTCACCAAGTTTAAATTGCAGATCTCGATGTCTGCGATCATAGTATTTTGCCTGTCTAACAAAGGCTTGATCTTGATGGGTAGTAATCAACTCCCATAGATGTCTCATCTTAGACATTCGATCTGTCCAGGCCGGTAAATCAGGGTCTGGCAGGTCGATTACCCCCTCCACAAGACCGCGGAAGGTCTTTCGCGGAAGAAGTTCCCTTCCTAAATTGAGAAATGCGGGGGTGGTTCTATTAGTGGAGTGTAGAGACGAGTTATAAGCGAACCTAAAATCGCTAAGGTGGACATCCCAGTCCCAATGGTCTTAACCGATGAATGAACGAATCATCGTTTTCAGCACCCTATTGGTTCTTTCCACTGGGTTAGCTTGCGGATGATAAAGTGGA
>CAJFCO010018142.1:77829-113032 GCA_904066015.1 Synergus gifuensis | reverse complement strand
ACAATTTTTGTTTTCGTACCCTGAAAACATCTCCTTCAAGTTGAAGTCCTCATTATTATTTAAAAAGTCATCTGCTTTACTCTTGTCATGTTTGAAAGATTGTACTTCATCTTCTGTAAAGACATCAATTTCTTTCAGCCAATCTGCAAACTCTTGTATTTCCGGGTTTACTTCTAGTTGATTTTCAATCACATTGTTTAGATTTTTATCTTCCAAATTCGCATTTTCATCATTAAATAGTGAATCCTGGAAGTTTGAATTAACACAACTGTTATTAGAAGTATTATTATTGTGTTCGGATTTATCCTCATTGTTTAGATTTTCAATGTTTTCGTAGTCGGAGTCGAAAATTTCATGAAAAGAGTTTATAGGTGCTTCGAATTCACAATTTTTGTTTTCGTACCCTGAAAACATCTCCTTCAAGTTGAAGTCCTCATTATTATTTAAAAAGTCATCTGCTTTACTCTTGTCATGTTTGAAAGATTGTACTTCATCTTCTGTAAAGACATCAATTTCTTTCAGCCAATCTGCAAACTCTTGTATTTCCGGGTTTACTTCTAGTTGATTTTCAATCACATTGTTTAGATTTTTATCTTCCAAATTCGCATTTTCATCATTAAATAGTGAATCCTGGAAGTTTGAATTAATACAACTCTTATTAGAAGTATTATTATTGTGTTCGGATTTATCCTCATTGTTTAGATTTTTATCTTCTAAATTCGCATTTTCATCATTAAATAGTGAATCTTGGAAGTTTGAATTAACACAACTATTATTAGAAGTATTATTATTGTTTTCGGATTTATCCTCATTAGTAAGTGAGTTAAAAACTACAGTATACGACGATTGATTGTAGGAATTCGCTGATTCCAAATTAGGTTTAATAACTTTGGGAACTGCACACGAATGAACATTTGCGAAAAAACGAGGAGGATGAGCGCTTCGGCCTTGTATCAATTTATCGTAATTATTCAGAAACGCACGTTTCATAATATCGTAACGTCTCGATTTACGATAATCGCACGAATTTTGTTCGATTTTCGCGTAATTATTTGAGATTCTTATCAGTACAGGTTTCATGACTTCCGCGATTGTTGTAATTCTAACGATCTTTAATTGAGGTTTCTCGTAGATGTCCGAAGATTGCCGGCTTGAATATATTTCGCCCTCGTTCTCACTGCTACTGGTACTCGACTGACCACAATCTGTAACCACATTGTCGAACATACCTCAAACCACGTATATTATAAAATAAAATTTAAAAAAAAAGAAAAAAAGACCACTTTTGTCAGTTGACGAAGCTGTTTTCTAAATAATATTACGATTGGTCTCTTTGAAAATAATTAATATAAATTTTAAATTATTGTCGAAATTTACATTTTTTTTCTTAAATTTTAAACAGAGATGATTTTTTTTTAGTAACGCCGACTAGTGATGGAATATCGATATCGAAATATCAAAAATATCAATAGTTTTCTTTATTTATTTAAAAATTATTTATTTCTCCCAAAATCAAAAATTTGGTTTATTAAAAATACCACTATAAATTGTAATAGTATTATATAATACTAAATGCAAAGTAGTATTAAAATAATACTATTTTATGTATACATTTTGATACTTTAATAAAAAAATTTGAATAAAAATGTGTTTCTAAATAATATAATAAATTATTTATTTGAAAATAAAAAAATATCAAAAATATCGATAATATAAATATATTTTTTTCGATATCCCATACTAACGCCGACCTCTTGTTAACTGTGTGACTCCCTTGTACTTTTTTCAAAGCAAATGTGTGAAATTTCGACATAATGATCACATGTTCATTTCAAAATCTTTGAATTGCTTATTCCAATAACAAATATAAAAGAAAAGTGACTCATCCTATCCTATCATAAAAAGCAGACTGCGATTATATAAAAAATAGATACTCGAAATTTGAATACTTCCAGTTTATAGAAGCAGTTTTCACGATAGGATTGTTTTTGATACTAATGTCAAATTATTGAAAATTAAGATATTTTAACATAAGATTTTTAAAAATTAACATAAGCATAAATTATTGACAAAGACGGTCGCATGACATTCTAGTTGGTCAAAAAGTAGGAATTTACTTGTGGTCATTATGCTTTCAGGGTATCTAGTGATCAGGGAATTGAAAATTCCCGGATTTTTCGAGGTCATTTTTTTTTTCCTCTGATCAATTTATTTGAAATTTTGTGATTTTTGAAAATTTTTTTTTTAAACTTGATAAAGTAGAAATCCTATCTTAAAAAAGTGGTATAACGAAATGTCTCGAAAATCTCACATACATTGTTATTGCAAACCTGATTGGATTTTGAATGACTTGAAGTTTTAAAAAGGAAAACAAAATAATCGTGCGCGTGTTGGTTTGCTCTCGTCCTTAAAATTTTACAAAAACCTTCGAAATCCTTGTAAATTCTACAAAATCTTTTAAAAAACATAAAACTTTTTTTAAATCCATCAATAAAATACCTTGACATATTTTCAAATCTTTTAAGGCGATGTAAGCCTTACCCGATCCCTATCTTACCGACATTTTTTCTCTGCAACGATACGTCTACATTTAGTGAGATATCAAATTGAAAATTTCTAAAATTAAAGAAAATATGCTAAGGTATGTTTATCTGATCTTAAATTTTTGTAAAAATAAAAAAAAATTTTGAACATTTTTTTTTATAAATGTCAATATTTAGGACCAGATAAACGTACCTTAATGCTTTAGCTTTAATTTTAGAAATTTTCAATTTGATATCTCAATAAATGTAGACGTAGCGTTGCAGAGAAAAAAATGTCGGTAAGGTAGGTATCGGGTAAGTCTTACATGGCCTTAAAGGATTATAGAGTAATTTTAAGGAATTTGACTATATATTTTGTGGAATTTTAAGTTATTTTTAGAAGCTTTTAAATATTTTACGAAATTTCATTGAATTTTAAGGTATTTTAAGAGATTTAATTTAATCTTGAAAAATGTTAAGGAATTTAAAAGGGTTTTAGGAAATTTATTAAGATTTTAGAAATATTAAGTGATTTCATGGTATTTCGAGGAATTTTATGAAATTTTAAAGGATTTTACGAAATTACATGGAATTTTAAGTAATTTTCAGAGATTTTACAATGTTTCATAGGATATTAAGTTATTTTAACGACTTAAGGGATTTCAAGGGATTTACGAGATTCATTGGATGTTCAGGAATTCCATTGGATTTTAAGAAATTTTAT
The DNA here is from genome assembly GCA_904066015.1 of Synergus gifuensis. Classification (NCBI taxonomy): domain Eukaryota; kingdom Metazoa; phylum Arthropoda; class Insecta; order Hymenoptera; family Cynipidae; genus Synergus; species Synergus gifuensis. Next base: position 109,786 of record CAJFCO010018142.1, on the reverse strand, counting down.
GGGATTTGATGATATTTTGGGAGGTTCTAAATAATTTTAAGAAACTTTAAGATATTTTATGAGATATTAAGTAATTTGAAGAACATTTATTTCCAGAAATATTAAAGGATTTGGTGAGATTATATTGGATTTTCAAGAATTTTAAAGAATTTAACGAAATTTCATGGGATTACCAGGAATTTTAAGGGATTTCATGAAATTTCATAGAATTTTAAATAACATTAAGAGATTTGTCCATATTTTATGGAATTTTAAGTAATTCTAAAAGGGATTTTACTATGTTTTATAGGATATTAAGTAATTTTAAATACTTTGAATGGATCCAGTAGATTTTACAAAATTTCAATGGATTTTCAAAAATTTTAAGAGATTTAATGAGACTTTATGGGACTTTGAGTAATTAGAAGTAATTGTAACAAAAAATATCAAGTGAATTTACGAAATTTAAAGGAATTTCACCAAATTTTGAAGGATAATAAAGGCATTTTAAGGAATTTTATAAAACTCACAAAGATTTCTGAAATTAGATAAAGAATTACAAGATTTTATATTTCAAGAATTAAAAATTCTCAATTAATTTTTTTACTAGCAAAAGATGTAGAAAAACGAGAAACTAATCGCGCGCAGAGCGCGCGGATCATAATTGCTAGTAGAATAAAAAGAAGATAAAGTAGAAAAACGTTGATTTTTCAATAAAATACAAAAAATTCTTGTTCCTAAATGAAATTCCCTGGTTTTTCCAGGTCAAATAAAATTACTGAGTTTTTCCTGGTTTCCCGGTCCGCTAGACACCCTGGCTTTGATCGATGAGATTAAACCACCTTATGTACGTATGAAAAAAGCAAAAGAGAAAAGCGTCCATGAAAAATGTTAATATCGGTTAGAGATTAAGCACCACTCAACGATAAATTAATTTATATATTCCTCTTAATCTTTTTAGTTCTTGTATTGCAAGGCATTGAAAATTATAATCAAGTGAAAATAAAGAAAAGGTTAAACAGTGAAGTGCAATAGGTAAGTAAATTGTGTAAAATTATGAATGAAAATGAATTTGCTTTTAAACAATGCTTAAATGGTTCGTTTTCTTGGAAGGTGCACAAATACAAATAGTCAAAAAGGATCACTCAGAAAACAGCATTAAAGCCATGTAAGACTTACCTGATCCCTACCTTACCGACATTTTTTTCTCTGCAACGCTACGTCTACATTTATTGAGATATCAAATTGAAAATTTCTATAATTAAAGAAACTATGCTAAGGTATGTTTATCTGGTCTTAAATTTTTTTTGAAAAATTATTTTTTTTATAAATGTCAATATTTAGGACCAGATAAACGTACCTTAATACTTTAGCTTCAATTTTAGAAATTTTCAATTTGATATCTCAATAAATGTATACGTAGCGTTGCAGAGAAAAAAATTTCGGTAAGGTAGGGATTGGGTAAGTCTTACATGGCCTTAAACAACTTTTTTACAAGTTTCTAAATCTTACCCACAATTGAGAATTATTGCTTGAATTAACAAACTAACCTCGTCTGTTGACATTGTTTCTTGGTTCAATCGCCGTTCGCCGCATCTCATTAAGGAATTCAGTAGTCGCATCAGCTGCACATTCAGAACAAGACAAGACATGCAATTCTCAAGTTTACTAATAAAAATGCTTTCAAATAAGGTGCAATGTAAATATTGAAATAATTTCAGATTTTACTTAAGGGCATCTGATACTTTACCATAAGAGCAAATTAGTTATACCAATTATACATTCTTAATAATAAATATTTTTAGCAAATAAGAGTCAATAAACCTTCGTTTACATGAGACGAAGGTTTATTGACTCTTATTTACTAAAAATTTTTATTATTATGAATGTATAATTGGTATAACTAATTTGCTAATAAGAGCAAATTTAGCTTCCTCAAATTTACGCTCGCATTAATAAATATTTTTCTTAAAACTAGGCCATTTACCTCCGTTTCGTACAGACGGAGGAAAATGGCCTAGTTTTAGGAAAAAATATTTATTATTGTAAGTATAAAGTTGGGGGAACTAAATTGATCTTATGGTAAAATATCACACACTCTTAAGAAAGAAATAAATTAAGATAAATTATAAAATGGTGGAATATTATTATAATTATAACAAATTTAAAAATTAAAAATTAAAAAAGGAAGAAGTGGTTCTGGATTTGAATCTTTTACCCAATTATTTCAATTTATACGGTAGCATTGGGGACTTTTGTAAAAATTCATTGAATGGTAAAAAAAAAATTATCAAATGAGAAAAAATATGCTGGGTTTGTAAAAAAATGTTTTTAAAATCAGGCAGAATTTTCATAAGGAAAAAATGAGTCGCGAAAAGTCTACCTGCTGTCATGCGTTGAGGTTTTTGAGGCATGCGTTGTGCTAGAATTCTTTCTTGTTGCATAAGAGGAGTTTCCACAACCTTTGGTTCTACAGATAGGTCAGAGTCTGAATCATAAACCATTCCATACTCATGCATTTTATAAATTACATGCAAAGTAGAAACGGACTAAGATTTTCTAAAAATATCCTGCATCTACATCTACATATACATCTTCAGTAAAAAAGCAGATTAGACATTATAAAATGAATCGTGCAACTACCAGATACATATAATCTGCAATGTTATATTCGTGCCTTAACAGAATATTAAACAAAACAAAACAAAAAGTTGGATCATTCCAACATATATTAAAATATTTTTTTAAAGTTTTTAATCGCGAACTACAATAAAAGACATAGAGGCAGTTTAAACTGTATGTAGTAAGTTTTACTATACAGTAGATTTTACTACGCTTCGTGAACCAATCAGAAGCGCTTCTAATTGGTTTCGATTCTGCTTCTTTAATTGATTACGTTTCGTAACTAATCAGCAGCGTTTCTTCCCTTCCGCTATGATTTCTGATTGGCTACGAAGCTTTGTAGAATATATTGTGTAGTAAAACTTACTACGACGTAAACTGTCTTATTTTAGCAAGAAAAAAATGTTTTAGGTTTTACAAATTATAAAAAAAAAAATAAGTTATTTTAAAAATCTGAACATCTAAAAAGCTTTCAAAAAGAAAAATTTAGTTTCAAAAAGCGAGTTATGTGTATACTTACTACTCGGATTGAAAGCAGTTAACATGCAAATATATTAAGTTTGTATGTAAAATAAATATCTGAACTTACCATCACTTAGAACAACTTCTGGTTGACTGGGCACAGGCACTTGTTTTGTTGCTATCCGTAATACTCTGGGTTCTGTAAATAAATTAGCAGTGATATTAATTCTTGAAATACAGAGAGCTAATAATTTTTTAAGATTACTAGCAGACCATTTTCAAGTGATTTTTACGAAGTTCTAAAGATTTTAGGATTTTAAAAAGATTTCGTAGAATTTTAAGGTATTTCAGGATATTTCGCAGAATTTTAACGGAATTCATGAAATATTAAGAGATTTTTTAAAGCTATAAGGGATTTTAAATGTTTTAAAATTTTGAAGAATATTAAGAAGTTTCTAAGAACTTTAAGAGATTTCAGCGAATTTTAAGCAATTTCGAAGGTTTTCGTCAAATTTTAAGCGATTTGAAAAGATTTCTGGGTTTTTAAAGAGATTTCAAGGGATTTTAAATCTTGTGAAGTTTTGAGGAATTGCAATAATTGTTGTAATATAATTGTTATAATATAATTTTCATGAATTTTAGAAGAAAATATTTTAATAATTTTCAAAATATTTTCAGTAATTTTAAAGAATTTTGTGAAATTTTATGAGATTTCTAATAATTTTAAAGAATTTTATGATTTTTAGAAGATTGTACAGAATTTTAAGGATTTCATGGAATTTCATGAAATTTTTAATAATTTTAATAGATTTTACAAAGGACGTCTAGAGACTTTAAATGTTATCGTATAATTTAATGAATTTCAAACAGTTTCTAAGAATTTTAAAAGATTTCAAGAGAGTTATATATGAGTTTTAAAATATTTTATGGAGTTTAAAGGATTTTAAAGTTTTCAGGTAATTTTATTTATTTCTCTAATTTTTAAAATATTTTGTAGAATTTTTAAGGATTTCATGAAATTTGATAATATATCTAAAGATTTTAAGAGATTTTAAATGTGAAGAAATTCCAAGAGGTTTTTAGGAATTTGTAAAGCTTTTTACGAGTTTTAACTTGGATTTCAAGACATTTATGATTTTCATCGTTTTTGTGAATTTTTAAGGGATTTCAAGAGGTTTTTGGGAGTTTTAAAAAATCTTAACGAATTTTAAGGTACATCGAGGGTTTTCCTGAAATTTTTTTGCGCTATTAGTTTGTTTATTCTTCTTTCAACTTCAAGTTACCCAAAAACCAATCAGCTTTGCAAAAACAATGTATGCGAGATTTTGGAGAAATTTCGTGACACAACTTTTTTAAGATAGGAAAAGTCTCACCGTCTCTGCTTTCTTCTTCTGTTTCAGAAGTGACTGAGACCGGCGACTGAATTGGGCTTTTGGCAGTGCTAGATTCGTGTGTTGCTCGACTAACGTTGAATGATGACAAGCCTTCGGATTCTGACTGGGATTCATCGTCTGCAAAATTAATTAAATTTTAAAAATATTTCAATTAGCAAAATAATAACAAACTTCAGAAGATAAAAACTTTGAAAATGTTATGTAACGGTCGTTTTTCTTTTTTTTTTTTTACTTACAGGGGTCTCCCTTTTGTTTTCGTTCGACATCCTTCTTATACTGGTCTAGTTCTTGATCCGTGACTGCGTCGAATGGATTTTTGGCATATGGTGTCTTATAAACCATTGCGTTGTGTTGAAATCCTCTTTGGATAATTCCTTTGCTAGCTGCACCTACTAAAACCACCTGTTCTCCAGTTCCACTGATTGTAGCATCCTAGAATTATAATTAAACTGTAATATCACATTCACAATATAATTACAATTACACAGCCACACACAAAAAAAGGGTCAACATTTTTTTCGAAGATTCTTAGGTATCATTAGGTATTTGAGGTGCTTAATTTGTGCGACTGTGTCATTTACTAAAGAAAATTGTAAGATCATTTTACCTGCATTTTCTTTGCTTCCTCCCACGTGACACCTTCCAAAATATGAGATTGTGGACCAGCTGAGATCTTGTCTGCCCTTCGGTAGTCTTTAATCTACGTGATTATTAATAAAACAATAAGACTCGAAATGTAATAAACAAATATAATTTTTCAGTATTATTTTTTTGGGAGGTTTTTCCTTTTTTTTTGAGATAAACATTGTTCAATACCATTTATGGTATTATTTTGAATAAATTAAATAAAAGTTCACTTACCTGTTGCTGTAATTGCTTGAATTCCTTTGGATTGGTATTCTTGGGTACGAACTGTAGGGCACTTTCAATCTTGACTGGAGTGCTGCTATGCGTTGGTGATCCGTCTGTCACCCACTGCACACAAAACCAGAATATTAGACGACCTCCTCAACATTAAAGTAATAATTAGTAGCCTAATAAGATTGCATTTAAATAACTCTCGTATGAGGTGTGTGCCTGTATTTCATCTTTAAAATAATTAGTTTACAAGAAAAAGATTTTTTTATACAATTTAGAAAAATTTAAATTGTAAACACTCAAAACTGTTAACACCCTTAAGCTCTCTCGAATTTCTTAGCAAACAGAATTCGATATGCATTGGGTCGACTGATCTGGTTTTGTTAATGCAGTGGATGCATACCGAGGCCACCGAGAGTTGTATAAGGATGACCAACAGGCACATATTCATACGGAGTCGCGTGTTATAATTCGACTATTCTAATTAAGGCCATGTATCAATTATCCGATCCCTACCTTAACGGCAATTCTTTCCCTGGAATGCCATTTCTACATTTATAGAGATATCGAGTTGAAAATTTCTAAAATTGAATTTGGTCCTAAATTTTTAGTAAAACAAAAAAGTACAAAAAGGTAGGAATCGGATAACTATTACATCGCCTTAAGGGTATTGGATTCATGATCTAATTTCAAAATTCAATTTCTTCATTTTACTCGATAAGTATTATAATTAGATATTTTTTCGCTCTGTAGCGGTAATCATTTTTTAAAAAGAATTGTGGACATAAAATGAAAAACTTCACAGTCTTAATAATTTTTTGTAATATGAAACAACGGAATTTTGACGTTTTTTGTCTCTATAGGCATATTTCTATTTTGTAAGAGTTCACCTATAGTCCTATAGAGTAAAAAGATATTTAATTCTTTTATTCGTTGAGTAAAATGAGGAATTTGATCTTTGAGTTTAGAACATGATTCCAACACCTATAATAATTAATATGACTTACATATTATGATTGTAAATGAATTTCTCAAAATGCATAATTTATCATAATTTAAAAAATGATAGCTGTAATTTTTGAAATTTCTAGCAAGAGTGATAAATGATAAATACAGTGCTACCAACAGACAAATGAAAAGAATCCTAAATCCCATGTTAATTAGGCGTGAATACTTGAGTAAATAGATTCGAGATGAAGGTTTTAACTTTAATTTAAAGCTCTACCCACAAAATTTTTTTTTGTTTTATTTTTTTCCGCTCTGTACGCAAAATTCTATTTAAAAATTAAGGGCATGTAATATTTTACCATAAGAGCAATTTAGTTTACCCAATTATATACATGCATAATAATAAATATTTGTAGCTAATAAGAGTCAATAAACCTTCGCCTCATATAGACAAAGGTTTATTGACTCTTATTAGATACAAATATTTATTATTATGAATGTATAATGGGGTAAACTAAATTGCTCTTGTGGTAAAATATTACATGCCCTTAAGCGCCGCTACAGAACGAAAAAATATCTAATTATAACATTTGTTGAATAAAATGAGAAAATAAAATGAGAAAATTAAATTTTAAGGATAAAGCTTTGATCTAACATCCTTAATGCATTTAAAATAAAAAGAAAACTATCCCCATGAAAAGAAAAGAAATCAATGCATGAAAATAGAGCTAGTAATAAAAATAAATGTGACTTAGTCCAGCGTATCAATCCTAGTAAACGTGGATTCCAATTACCTCCTCTGCGTTTTGATCCACCCACTACAAAAAAAAAGTCAAAAAACAAATCTTGAATTTTGACTATCTAAAATGGTCTAGTATATTTCTTAATTTGTAAATCCTATATTAAAATATGTATTCGCTTTAATTAACATGCACTTTATACTTTATTCGCAAAATGCAAACCATGTGGTTTAACGATGACTTGTGACATTGAATCAATCCGTTTGTTTAATTAGCGGATATACCTTTATTTAAACATCAATAAGCTACAAAAGGAAATATTCATTGGTATCTTATGTGTAAAAGCAGTTCATTTTCACAATCTTATTTGACAAAAGTCTTTCATACTATCGAAACATGAGATCAATGGGAATGAAATTTCTCCGAGGATCAATTATTTTTAACAATAATTATCTTGATCAATAGATCGAGTAAAAAACAAAAAAATTTGCTTTCGATCTCATTCTAATATATAAAATCATAATAAATCCAATATAAAAATAATACCTTTAGTCATGATAAATTTTATTAAGGGTGTTGGATCCAAGTTCTAATCTGAAAATTCATTTCTTCATTTTACTTCGTAAATATTATGATTAGATATTTTTTCGCTCTATATAGCTACTCACTTTTTAAATAGAATTAAGGGTATAGAGCGAGAAGATATTTAATTATAATAATTGTTGAGTAAAATGGGGAATTTAAATTTGAAGTTAGAAACTGACCCAACACCCTTAAGGGTATGTGGCAATTACCATAAGAGCAAATTTATAGTTTCCCGAACTTTACGCTCGCAATAATAAATATTTTTTCCTAAAACCAAGCCATTTACTTCCTTTTCGTACAGACAGGAGTCAATGGCTTAGTTTTAGTAAAAAATATTTATTATTGCGAGAGTAAAGTTAGGGAAACTAAATTGCTCTTATTGTACAGTATCATATACCTTTAATAAAAGAATTCTAATTTTGTTCAAAATATATAGAAGAGTGGAATGATTCTGGAATGTATACTAATATGCAAGAACATAAAATTAAAGTCCTTGATTTTAAGTTTCTGAAGTAAAGTCAGTAACAAGTTTGAACACCAATAGTCATTTAAACTTTGATCTTGCCGATAAAGACTCTAAATAAAGATGAATCTATTATTTGTATACAACATTTTTCGGTAACAATTTGTTAAATATAAATGCACTAGTCAGCATGATTTGTCTTTGTGTGCATATGTACTTTTTCTACATATCAACATAGATCTATTTCTTTATAACATATTTGCGTTCACTAGAAGCATACTTTATCATTGCGGAATAATATCATCAGCAAAAACACGTAGACATTTTAATAGATTATTACAGTGATGAGAATAACGTGTAAACCCATTTAGTTTCTAAATCAATTTTTAAGATTACTAATGTTTGCAACATTCTAATAAAAAGCGACCACATCTTGGATCATAAATTTGAATGAGTAATTGCAAAAGTGAATAATCAAGACCAGATCCTGAAATTCGAGGAGACGAAAGACAGTGAAAATGTATCACTGAGAAATTCGTCTCGATATAATTAATAGATTATGAGTATTATAGGTCTCTATAAGAGAAATAGTTTTGCATTCTTTAAAAGAACGTTTCGGATAAATTTCTGACAAGTAGTACAAACAACAGGAAAGTAAATTATTATACTTTGATTAATAAGGCATTTTACTGTGATAAGGCTAGAAATTGAAAAATTAAAATTGAAATGGGGGAGACCTATAGGGATCTTTAAGAAAAGTTTCAGCTAATTATGACCTTAAGAATATTATCGCTCGCTACTCGACAAAAGCGTTTTACAAGCACGACGTTCATACTATGAGGAATGCCTAAGAAGTATATAAATTGCACACTCATGGGTTTTAATTCATTGGAACCTCGCGAATAACCTATTCTTGTTTATTCTCAAAAGTAATGACCTCTACCTTAGTGATCTTCTTGGGATCTGGAGTTCCAGTTTCGAGAATCTCAACCTTCTGATAAACATTGGGTGAGTTTAGCCAGCGAGTTCTGTCTGTTCCCTTACGTCCACCCTTCCAGAGTCTGCAACAGAAATTTTAAATCATTACTTTTATTTCACTCATTGTGAAATATTTTAAACAATTTTAAGACATTTACGAGAGATTCAAAGGATTTTAAAGAATTTCAATTAATTTCAGGGGATTTTAAAGGATTTCGAAGGAATTCAAATTGGGTTGAAGTCTCAAACGTCTAGTCTGACGAATTTTTTTCATTCTATTTTTTTTTGCATTTACTGTATTAAGAATGACAAAAAAAGTTCCTAAGACTATTTCATTTTATTCTTATTTACTAGCAGAAATTTACATGGCGTACCTCGGGATTCTAAGAGACTTCAAGGGATTTTAAAACTATTTTAAGGGATTTCATATAGGGACCTTAAAGGATTTCAGGAAAATTCATGGGATTTTAAAAAGAGTTTTCTAAAGAATTTTTGGGAACTTTGAGGGATTTAAACAATTTTTAAAGAATTCTAAGAGATTTCATTTGATTTTAGTGATTTTTTTATAGATTTTTAAAAGTGTTCAAAAGAGATCGAAAGATTTTCAACACATTTCAAGCCATTTAAAATGATTTTTAAGAAGTTTAAGTTAAGTTTTGAGGAGATTTCAAGATCTTTCAAGTAATTTTAATGAGTTCCAAGGGATTTCGAAAGATTTTAAACGATTTAAAACTGTTTTAACTATTCTGAGGATTCAGTAAGGATTCTAGAGAATTTAGGATTTTTTAAAGAGATTTAAAAAGAATTTAAAAGAATTCAAGGGATTTATCCAAATTTTCTAGTTATTTAAAATGTTTTTAAAAAGGTTATAAAAATGAGATCAAAAATTTAAAAGAAAATTTACTTTATAGTTTGAAAACTTTAAAAATTTTTTAATCTTTTATTTCAGGATATTTTTTAAAAATCCTAAAAAATCTCTTGAAATCTCTTAAAATTCATGAAAATCCTTAAAATTTTAGAAAAATCTTTGAATTCTCTTAAACTTTCTTGAAATCTCTTCAAATACCTTTAAATTTGTTACAATCAGTTACAATGCTTTAAAATCTTGTGAAATCTCTGAAAACATCTTTTGATAACAATTTTAAATTCTTCTAAAAATCCCTTTGATTCCCTAAAATCAATCAAAAGCTCTTAGCATCTAATAATATTTCTTACAATCCTTTAGCGTTTTTATCTCTTGAAATTCCTTAAAATCACTATATAAATCTCTTACAATCCTTTTATAATTTTTATTTATAAAATATCTGAAAAAATCTTTTGATAACTATTTTCGACTCTTTTTACAATCCTTTAGTCTTTTTAATCCTTGAAATTCCTTCAAATCACTATAATAATAATCACTATAATATCTTATAATCCTTTTATAATATCATATTTTAAATATTTTAAATATCTGAAAAAACTTTTTGATAACTATTTTCAACTTTTTTTAAAATCCTTTAAATTCTATGAAATCTCTTAAAATCCCGGGCAACGCCGGATAAATTTCTGCTAGTAAATAACTACAAATTTTAATTATTTTGGAAACTCAAAAATTTTTGTTGTTGATATTTTTATTTCAATAAATCGAAAAAAATCGTCAGACTAGACGTCTGATACTTCAACTAAATGGAATTCAAGAGATTTAAGGCCATTTACCTCAGTTTCGTACAAACGGAGATAAATAGCCCAATTTTAGGGGAAAAAAAGTATTTATTATTGCGAGTGTAAATTTGGGGAAACTAAATTGATCCTATGGTAAAATATCACATGCCCTTAAGAAAGAAAGAAATTAAGATAAATTATAAAACGGTAGAATATTAACAAACAAAGAAAAGTAAGAATCTACCTGAAATTATATTGTGTTTGAAAATGAGTATTTTGTAACTTACCCTTGCTTGTAAAGTTCTTCTTCTTCTAAAAGATAACCAAGAGAGGACACAGCTGGAGGTACTTCGACGTCGTTACGGATCCTTGGAGGTTCGCTCTTGATAAGTGGATGTCTGTAGATGTAACCTGTACGGAATCCCTGTAAAAAATTATCCATCAATTAACATATGTTTTGAGATTGTGAGAATAATCATCATTAATAATAAATATTAAAAATATTTATTATTTTCAGAAAACTCCTTACGGCATTGTCAAGCATTCTCATAAGCGCCTCGAATTCAGTTCCACCGATTCTCCATCTCTTCTCCAGCTTTTCCGCAAGCGGGGAAGGTTCAGCAACTGAACTGGGTTGAGGAATGAGTGGTTTTCTGGAAGCCTCGAAAATAGCTTTCTTCGATTCCTCGGATATAAGGCTTATGTTGTCTAATCCAGCTGGCATCAACTTCAGTTGAGTTTCACAAGCTAATACAGTGTTGTAAACGTTGAAAAATGCCTCCTCTACTGTTTCTCCACAGCAAATAGCACCTCGATTGGTTAAGAGCATGATTTTATTGATTGGGCCTAAATTTCTCGTGATTTTCTCCCTCTCTTCAGGTTCGAAGATACCGCCGATGTACTGATGGTTGCTAACTTCACCTATCACTATGCTTTCTTGACCTAGTGGAAGAAGACCGCATTTCATGGATGAGATCTGAAATAGAACAATAACAAAATTATAGTAGAGTAGACAATTTGATTTTTATTACATAGAATATTTTGGAAATTAACTCACAGCTGTGACGGACGGTGTGGCTATGTGAACGATGCACTTGATGTCTGGTCTAGCAGCGTGTATTGTAGAGTGCAGTTGAAATCCTGTGACGTGAACTCCAAAATTCGTCGTTCCTTGCTCCACAACTGTGCCCTGCATATCGACTTTGACTAAGCTGGAAGCAGTGACTTCGTGGTACAACAAACCGTATGGGTTCACCAAAAAATGTTCTTGGTCTTGATTTAATCGTGCAGTGATCTGACCACCAACTCCTTGCGTCCATCCATATAAATCGAGCAATCTAAAGACAGCAGCGAGCTTGCAGCGCAAAAGTTTTTCACCTTTTGCGTATCCCATGCTCTCAACACCACGAATATCGTTGATAGGTACGACGCAGTTTGAATCTGTTAAGTAATGGTGATTGAACAATTAATAATCTTAATTAATGTCACTGTAAAGTTTTAAAAGTTCTTAGTAAATTAAAATTTACTTTAACTATCAAACCAACACACGCGCTATTATTTTAATTTCTTCTTAAAACTTCAAGTCATTCCAAGTCCAATCAAATTTGAAACTATAATGTATACGAAATTTTTTTAACATTTTTGAAGAGGAACCACTTTTTTAGATTGGGGTTTCAATAGGTTTCTAGGAATTTTCAGGGAATTTGCCGATTTTTACAAAATTCAAAAGATTTTTAGGATTTTAAAAAGATTTCGTAAAATTTTAAGGGATTTTAGAATATTTCGAGAGATTTTAAAGGAATTCATGCAATTTGAAGAGACTTTTAAGAATTCTAAGGGATTTTAAAAGATTCTAAATGTTTTGAAATTTTGAGGAATTTTAAGAGGTTTCTAAGAATTTAAAAATATTTCAACGAATTTAAGCGATTTATAAGGTTTTCGTTAAATTTTAAGGGATTTTAGAAGGTTTGTAAGAGTATTATTATGGAGTTTTAAGGAATTTTAAATGTTATCCTGGAATTCCAAGGAATTTTAAGATATTTTGAAAAAATTTTAAGAATTGCGAGGGATTTTATGCAATTTTATGAGATTTTCTGATCTTTAAGAGATTTTGTGAGAATTTTAAAGGATTTCATGGAATTTGATAAGATTTATAATAATTTTAACGGATTTTAATGATATAAAGGAACTTTAAATGAAAAATTTCAAGAATTTTCTGGGAATTTTAAGAGATTTTAAAATTTGTCAGGGAATTTTATGGAGAGATTTCTAAAGATTTTTATGATTTTTAAAAGATTTAGTAGCATTTCAAAGGCTGTACATTTTTTAAGGGTTTTCAAGAAAATTTCCAACTTTTTAAAGATATTGTGGAATTTTTATGAGATTTCTAATGATTTTAAAAGATTTCAAGAGATTTTTCTAATTTTTAAAAGATTGTGTAATATTTTAAGAGATTTTATATGTTAAGGAATTTCAAGAGGTTTCTGGAAATTTTTATAGATATTCCTGAATTTTAACATAGATTTCAAAAGATTTATGATTTTGGAATTTTAAGGTATTTCTTGGAATTTAAGAAATTTTAAGAAATTTTCACGAATTTTAAGCGATTTCAAATATTTCCGTGAAATTTTAAGAGATGTAAAAAGGTTTCTGACATTTTCTGATAGTTTGTAAGAATTTTAAATGTTATCCTGGAATTCCAAGAAATTTTAAGATATTTTGAAAGATTTCTAAGAATTGCGAGGGATTTTATGCAATTTTATGAGATTTTCTGATCTTTAAAAGATTTTGTGAGAATTTTAAAGGATTTCATGGGATTTGATAAGATTTATAATAATTTTAACGGATTTTAATGGTATAAAGGGACTTTAAATGTAAAATTTCAAGAATTTTCTGTGAATTTTAAGAGATTTTAAAATTTGTCAGGGAATTTTATGGAGAGATTTCGAATAATTTTTATGATTCTTAAAAGATTTAGTAGCATTTCAAAAGCAGTACATTTTTTAAGGGTTTTCAAGAAAATTTCCAATTTTTAAAAGATATTGTAAAATTTTTATGAGATTTCTAATGATTTTAAAAGATTTCAAGAGATTTTTCTAATTTTTAAAAGATTGTGTAAGATTTTAAGGGATTTTATATGTTAAGGAATTTCAAGAGGTTTCCGGGAATTATTATAGATATTCCTAAATTCTAACGTGGATTTCAAAAGATTTATGATTTTGAAAATTTTTGTGGAATTTTATGGTATTTCTTGGAATTTGATGAGATTTCTAATACTTTAAATGGATTTTAAAGAAAATAAAAGGGATTTTAATTGTTATCGTGGAAATTAAAAAAATTTTAAGAAGTTTCTAGAAATTTTAAGAAATTTTCACGAATTTTAAGCGTTTTCAAATATTACCGTGAAATTTTAAGAGATGTAAAAAGGTTTCTGGCATTTTCTGATAGTTTGTAAGGATTTTAAATTTTATCATGGAATTTTCAGAAATTTTAAGGATTTTAAAAGATATGAAGAGATTTTAAAACTTGTCAGGGAATTTTTTTGAGGGATTTCAAAAGATTTTTTTTTCTTTCTACAACTTCAAGTCATTCAAAAGCCAATCAGGTTTACAACAACAATGTATGCGAGATTTTCGAGACATTTCATGACACCACTTTTTAAAGATAGGAACTTACTTTTGAATACATTAGCGTTGAAACGAGCTCCTTGGGGTCCCATCATTTCTGAAATTTGTTGCAGAAGGCCAGAAGGTCCTGAGCCATCCTTCATTTGTGTTTCGATAATACGTTCCAATTCTTCTCTGAAGAGCCTGGAGTTCATCATCATCTCCACTCTCTTTCTCCTCTCCATCTCTCTCATATCCTGTAAAATAATAAATTTATTACAATACTAGCAATATTATACGCTCGTTACATCGCGTGGGAAATATTCCATGGAAATTTAATAATATTCAAATATAAAAGATAAAAAATGGCATGATTACAATTTGAAATGCATTAATTTATTGTTATAATCAATAATAAAAATTATACAACATAATAATTGAATAGCTCTCTCTTTTTATATATCTCTCTCTAATAAATTAGTTGTAAAAATGTCAATATTTAAAAACTTACTGCGTCAATATCGGCAGGTCTCATCTTGCTTTTTTCTTCTTCTGTCAGGCCATCAACAACACCATTAGTGTGTGGCTCGGAGAGTTCCGGTTGACTTGTGTCTGCCATGTTTGAATTTTTCCCAACTAATACTGACTGAAATCGAAAGAAACAAAAATAAATAACAATGAATAATTCTTCTAACAAATGTATATAGCGAAGTATATAGTTTCTAAACCAATTTTCTATGAGGAAGAGACTATCATATATCATGAACCAACCAACACGATTGATTTATCTATGCGCGTTCAAATAAATATTTTCACAGTTGGCATAAATAATCTTTTTTTTAACGAACTCACCAACTCAGAATCATTTTCCTGTTCGGCATCTGAACTCACTAAAGTATTTATCAATGCCTGATTTACAATATTCAAACATAAGGTAAGATGAAGCATTGCTGTTTATTGAAGAACGAGTTTTAATTTGAAAAATAATTATTAGTCCATCTATTTTCGTTTACGAAAATTAGTCCTCTTAAATTTTACTTTTAGTACACGATATTTATAAAACTGTGTGAAAAGTTTTGCTTTCTAAAATTATATAAGAAGCTCAGGCTCTCTGAGAAGAATTTTCCACCAATTTTTTAAAAGTTTAAAAACAAAGTAATCAGTGATTACTCTATTTATTTATTATAAAAAGAAGAAAGGAAAGAATTGACAAATTGGATTGAAAAATTGGCCTTTGGTATAATTTTGTGTTTAAAATGTGGATCCAACGCCCTTAAGCTACAACTCAGAATACTAAAAATACTACTAGCTACACCACTCTACTATTTATACTTTATTAAGGCAAAAAAGGACTGTGTAATTTACTAGAAAGAGCGCATCTGCTATTAATTGACTCGATTTGATTATGTTTAGTTTTTTATCGATGTCGCATGTTGTGACAACGATATACGCTTTTATAAACCATGACGTAATTGACTGAATTAAAAGAACTGACAAAAACGTAGCAATACCGTTAAATAATAAGCTTCTCGCTGCAAAAATTAACACAATTGTTATGTAACATCGTTTTTTCGTACACAACAAGAGTAAACTAATTTTATTAAAAGTCAACATCATTGCTATTGAAATTATTAAATTATTTTTTTTATAAATTTAAAGTGAATTCAATCGGAAATGAATTTTTATAAACAGAATGTAAAAGTTTGAAGGAAACAGGTGCAGAGACAACTGTGTAGCCTTGGACATCGGTAATGAATTTTTTCGTAATCTTTTATAATTTTGAAACATGTTCTCAATTTCATTATCATTAATTGATTTTCAAAAATAAATATCAAAATGTTAACTCAAGTTGCAACTTTACAGAGAGCCTAAGTTATATCTATTCTCATTTAATTTAGAGTTTTAAACACACCTTTACACACACTTTTACGAGATTCGTGTATAGAAAATAAATAAAAATATAAAAAAATAATAAACGTAACACCAGTATAAAATACAATGTAAAAGATGATTCGACAAGTTTAAAGACTAAATTTCGAGTAAATTGAGAGGCAAAAGAACCGAAAAGCGAGACACGGTTGTCGCATTTTCTTTTTTCGAACACATGGAGCTTAAACGGTGGCTCGAATGCTTTCGAAAGACTAGTCGACGATATGAAGAACTCTGGCATCCTGTCTGGTTTTGTTACATCACTAGTTTGACCTACTACAGTCACGGTTTGCACCGTTCTGACATTAGGCAAACGCTAATCAATCCGTTTAGTACTTTATGCGATCAAAGTTTAGCAGTAATTATTTAAAATTGATAATTATAATAATTTTTCCCTCTCTTCTTATAATCAGGCAGATTTAAAGTTTCCTCGATTCTTGTAACGTATAAAAAACAAAATACAAATCACAGGGTGCACAGCGCAAAATGAGTTCAAAAAAGTGGAAATAGGGTGATTTTTTTCCACAAAAAAGGAGAAAGATTAAATAATAATTTTTAAATGTAGAAAAAAAGAAAAAAATGTTTTTTAAGGAAATTTTATATTTTTATTTATCTCTATATAATTATAAACAGGGTGGCTACAGGATTCCATTTTTTCATTTTCCTGACATTTTCCCTGACTTTTCCTTGACTTTCAGATGAATTTCCTTGACATAAGAGTATCAAAATGCGTATAAATTTGCAATAATAATACTATTGAAATTTTTTAAAATTTCGTATATCACTTTAAATCTTGTGAAATTTAAAATAACTTCACAAAATTTAACATTCGTAAAAATCTGTCAAATTTACAACAACTTTTTAAATCTCTTAGAACTCAATGAAATTTCCTGAAATTCCTAGAAATATCTTACAATTCCACGAAATCCCTTCAAATTTGTTAATATTTCGGGAAAACCCTTAAATTTTCACTAATTTTTTTTATAATTTTTCAAAATCATTTCAAATATTTATTTAAATTCCTTAAAATACTTCAAAATCTTTTAAAATTCCTAGAAATCTTTTAAAATTCCTCAAAATCTGTTGAAATATTTCAAAATTCCATGAGGAACTTTAATATCTCTTAGAATGCGTCAAAATCTTTTAAAATTATTGGAAACTTATTGAAATCCCATTAAATTCGCTGAAATCTTTTGAAATTTCTAGAAATATCTTAAAATTTCTTAAAATTTAACTATAATTTTTAAAATCCTGTAAAATGTCATAAATTCTTTCAAATTTATTAAAATTCCACGAAATCGTTTACAATTTCACAAAATCTCTTACGAATCATAAAAACAAAAAATAATTTTTGAAAATTTTTTTTTAATTCCACGAGGAATATTTAATATTTTTAAAATCATTTTAAAAATGTCAAAATTTCTTTAAATTTTTACAAGCTTCTTAAAATTCTTTAAAATTCCACGAAAAACTTTAAAATCTCTTAAAATACGTAAAAAAAAATTTTTTTTAATTTTTGAAAACATCTTGAAATTCCATAAAAATTCTACAAAATCTTTTATAAATCATAAATATTTAATAATTTAATAAAAAGAATATTTTATAATCCCTTAACATTTCTTAAAATCCTTTACAATACCATGAAAAACTGTTAAATCATTTAAAATACGCAAATCTCTTAAAATTTTGTAAAATTTCACAAAATCTTTTAAAAATCATAAAAATCTCATAAAATCCTTTAAAATTCCACGAGGAACATTAAAATCGCTTAAAATTACTTTAAAAATTTTAAATCTTTTAAAATTCTTACAAGCTTTTTAAAATCCTTTAAACTTCCACAAGGAACTTTAAAATTCCTTAAAATTCTTTGAATTCCCTAAACTTTCTTAAAAATCTCTTAAAATTTCGTAAAGTCTTTTAAAACTTAACTAAATTTTTTTAATATTATACAAATCTCTTGTAATTCCTTTAAATTCCTAGAAACCTCTTAAACTATTTTAAAATTATTGAAAATCGCTTGAAATCATTAGAAACCCAAAGAATCTTAAAGAATGCCTGGAAATTCTTTATCATCATTCGAAATCCTTGGAAAGTTTCTAAAATCTGTTAAACTATATAAAATCGATATATGCAATACGACAAAAATAACATAATTAGCATAAATGTCAATTTCTATTTTCCCTGACATTTCCCTGACTTCCTTGACTTCCCTGTCATGTGGCCACCCTACCTCTACATAATTATAATGTTCTATTTAGTCAATTTTCTAAATATGCACAAAAAACATATTAATAATTATTGTTTTGTTTACAACGTGGACTAGAAGAACAGATTACCTTAAAATAGAGATCAACTTCTACACGTTTTTTTAACACAACCTACGTATTTTATAAGTCTATGTGAGATATAGATTTATAAAAACATTAAAAAATTTTTTTTTTTATTTTGAATTTCTAATGTAACTTGTATGTATTTAAGAATCTAAGCGAAGTACGTTAAAATTTTTTTTGCCCACAATGTTGGAAAAAAAAATATCCTTTAATTTAATTTTGCTGATTTTTATATTTCTCAAAGTTGTGAACCAAAAAATGTTTTTATAATTCTATATTTCACATAGACTTATAAAATTCGTAGATTACAATAAGAGAAACGTGTAGAAGTTAAACCTCTATTTTAAGATAATTTTGTGTAGATTTAGAAAATTGACTGAAAAGAAAATTTCTAATTAAAAAAGGAGAAAGGGGGAAGATTTTCGAAAATAGGAGAAAAAAGGAAAAACTCTCAAAATAGGGGGATTCCTCTAAAAAAAAAGGGGGGGGGAAGACTGTGCACCCTGAAATCATATGAAAAAGCTCTGTGATAGAGTTGATTACCTCGTTTACTTTCCGGAAAAGTTATTTTTAAGCTCCTATCATTTGATTATTTACCTGAAACAAAAATGAAAAAGAATTATTAGAAATTATTGACGATTCAGGTATTTTAAAATAACATTTTTTTAAATTATCATAAGCATAAAATATTGACAATAAAAAAGGAAGGTCAGTGATTCTGTCAAATAAATTGAGAAGAGAAATTGAGAAATCTAGATCATGATAAATTTTGGTTCAAGAGCAATGACACGATCCTCAGAGTCACTTATCAATGACCTTTAGCAATCTCAGTTGAAGATAGAGGGGAAATAACGCATGGCGTCATTTTATAGAAATAACTCTAGAATAATTGAGCCTAAGATTTTAAACAAAAAATATTCTGATTGGTTGAATACTTTAAACTTGTACAATTTCGTGGGTGGTTTGCCCCTGTAAATTTTCTCTTCGAAAACTTCTCTCTTTTTATTTACACTGTAATTTTAAGCGATTTTTAGAAACTTAATTTAAGGGTGCTAGAGCTAAAAAACAATTTCTCTTAAAAACTATATTTCTTTATTTTACTTAACAAATATATTAAAATTGGAATTTTTTCCCTCTGTATAATTAATTAATTTTTAACTAGAATTATGCGTACAAAGCGAGAAAATATCTTATTCAAATATTTTTGAAGTAAAACAGGGTGGCCACAATATTAAATTTTTTTATTTCCTTGACATTTCCCTGACTTTCAGACAAATTTCCATAAAATAAGAGTATTAAAAATGCGAACAAATTTTCAGTAAAAATACTATTGAAATTATTCAAAAATTTCGTATAATATCACTTTATATCCTTTTAAATTTAAAATCACTTCACAACATTTAAAATTCGTAAAAATCTCTCAAATTTATGACAACATTAGAAAACTCTTAATATTTATTGAAATTTCTTGAAATTTCTGGAAACATCTTAAAATTCGACGAAATTCCTTCAAATTTGTTAATATTTCATGAAAACCCTTAAATTTTCACTACCTGTTTTAAAATTCCACAAAATCATTTCAACTTCTTTAAATTCCTCAAAAAACTTTAAAATCTTTTAAAATTCCTAAATATTTCTTAAAATTTCCTACAATCCTTCAAAATTCCACAAAATCTCTTAAAATTATTGGAAACTTATTGAAATCTCCTAAAATTCGCTGAAATCATTTTAAATTCTTAGAAACATCTTTAAATTTTTAAAATTTTTTAAATTCTATAAAATGTCATAAATTTTTTAAAATCTATTAAAATTCCATAAAATACTTTATAATTTCGTAAAATCTCCTATGAATCATAATAAAATCGTGTGAAACCCTTTAAAATTCAATAAGAAACTTTTAAATTCCCTAAAATACATTAAAATCTCTAAATAAAAATTCTTGGAAACAAAAACCTCACAAAATTCTTTAAAAATCAAAAATAATTTTTGAAATTTTTTTGAGGAATATTCAAATTCTTTAAAATCATTTTAAAAATGTCAAAATTTCTTTAAATTACAAGCTTCTTAAAATTCTTTATAATATCTTAAAATAAGTAAAAATGTAGACGTAGCGTTGCAGAGAAACAAATGTCGGTAAAGTAGGGATCGGGTAAGTCTTACATGGCCTTAAATAGTAAATAAAATTATCACATGCCTTTAAGAAGGAATTAAAAACTTGTGAATTTCCCTGAGGCATTGTCCTAATGTAACTAATTTAATTTCACGCTATTGTTTACGAAACATCAACATAACATCTAGTGTTACAACTCGATTTGCACTCATCAATTTGATATGGTGATAACTATAGCCTCGTTTACATTTCTCGCTGTAATGCATGAGAAATTATCCGACTGAACGTTAGCTAATAATAAACTCTTGAACAGAGCCACGCCTAAAGCTGTTGAGCTAAAAGTGTATATGTATATATGTGTATCTGACATCTGACGACACACATATTAGAAATAAAATGTCATGTATGGTAGTGTACATCAGTACAAACTGACGGGAAGAGACATCGGAAGTGACACTGTGGCGCGTGCAAACGATGTTCGTGTGGTTATAAAACATGCACACCCATGACTTTTAAAATTTAATTGCTAGCATCGCGTGTTTCTTAATGAATGTTGTTAAATAAAAAATAAACGTTTAGACCTTTTAGATTTCATTAAACTATCATATTATTAATCTCGACATCTATTGCATATTACATATTCTAATTCTGATAACGATAAATAAAGACTCCTATTTTATGCAAAGCGAATAACCGCATAATGTCTTAGAATTGAATATTAATGGAAATCTTTGCGATTTATGAAGTTTATAAGTTAAATAAAGAAGATTCGTCATCGCATAAAAACTCATAATTTTTTTCCATCGCATAATTTTGGAATCTTCGCATAATTTTTGAATTTTCAAATAATTTTGAAGAATTTCGATTTTTGCTAGGAAATTTTGTTTTTAATTAACAAAAATTCAAAAATCTTAATACATTTTAAAATAATTTATTGATTTATTACACTACCAAACAGAAGTTTGGGTTCGCTTGTTTTTTGATGAATGTTTAAGTTCTTCTAAATTTAATTACACGAAAGATCTCATTTTTTCTTTTAAGTAAATTAAAAAATGTTAGGTTCTATAGAAAGTTATCTTTAAAATAAGCTCCATAAATTAAAAAAATATTCATTATTTTAATAATAACTAGCAATTAACATCCACGCGCGGTTAATTTCTCGTTTTTGCACACCTTTTGCTAATAGAAAAAATAATTGAGAAGTTTTAATTCTTGAAACATAAAATATAGTAAAATCCCTTAAAATCACCATTTAAAATCACATGAACTGTCATGAAATCTTTTAAAATTCCTGACAATCCAGTGAAATCTCGTAAAATTCCTTGAAAGTTCTCAAAATAAGTTAATATCCCGTTAAATATCTTAAAAGTATTTAAAATTCCATGAAATTCCGTAAAAAATCCCAAAGTCTTTAAAATTACTTAAAACCCCATACAGTATCTTATAATGCCTTTAAAATCCATAAAAATATGGTGAAATTCCTTTCAATTTCATAAAATCACTTGATATTCATTGATGTTCCATAAAATTCCTTAAAATTCCACAACCTATCGCTATAACACTTAAAATTACTCAATATCCCATGAAGTTTCATTATACTTCTTAAAATTACACAAAATTCCATGAAATTTCGTTAAATAATTATTTTAAATTCTTGAAAATCCAATATAATCTCACCAAATCCTTTACAATTTATAGAAATATATTATTATATTAATTATATATTAATATTTCAATTACTTAATATCTCATTAAAAATCTTAAAGTCGCTTAAATTACTCAAAAGCTTCCAAAATATCATCAAAGCCCATAAAATTACTTAAAGTCCATTGAAATCTTATGAAATCCCTTGAAATTCCTGAAAATTCAAAATAATCTCACCAAATCCTTTAAAATTTCTGGAAATAAATGTCCATAAATGTCAAAATCCCATAAAATATTTGATATTCCTTGTTGTTCCATAAAATTCATTAAACTTCCACAACCTATCGTTATAACTCAAAAAACTACCTAAAATCCTATGAAATCTTATGAAATTTCTTTAAATACCTTAAAATCCAATGAAATGTCGTAAAATGCCTAAAAGTTTCTCAAATTACTTAAAATTCCACAAAATATATAGTCAAATCCCGTAAAATTATTTTTAATCCCATAAAAACTCATAATTCTTAGAAACATCTTAAAATACCACGAAATCCCTTCAAATTTGTTAATATTTCATGATATTCCTTCAATTTTCACTAATCTTTTTAAACTTTCTCAAAATCCTTTGAAATATGTACTTTAAATTCCTCAAAAAACTTCAAAATCTTTTTAAATTCCTAAAAATCTTTTAAAATTTCCAGTAATCCTTTACAATTCCATAAAACATTTTCAGAATCTCGTGAAATTCTTTAAAAATCCCTAAAGTGCATTAAGATCTCTAAAAAAAAACTCTTGAAATAAAAAATCTCACAAAATCTTTTAAAAATCAAAAATGACTTGAAATTTTTTTAAATTCTATGAGGACTATTAAAATTCCTTAAAATCATTTTTAAAATGTCAAAATTACTTACTATTTTTACAAGCTTCTTAAATTCCTTTAGAATTAAACAAAAAACTTTAAAATCCCTTAAAATACGTAAAGATTTCTTAAAATTCTTGAAAGCCTCTTGAAATTTCTTCAACTTCTACAAAATCTTTTATAAATCATAAAAATTTTGTGAAATCATTTAAAATTCAATTGGAAAAATTTAAATTCTTTAAAATCACTTTAAAATAATTTCTTCTTAAAATATTCTTATATGCCTTTTAAAATCCTTTTAAATTACACGAGAATATTTATAATTCCTTAAAATCTCTTAAAATTCTTACAAGTTTCTTAAATTCCTTTATAATTCCACGAAAAACTTTTAAATCCCTTAAAATACGTAAAAAAAACTTTTATAATTTTTGAAAACTTTTCAAAATTTCCTAAAATTCCACAAAATCTTTAGAACATCATAAAAATCTTGGGAAATACTTTAAAATTTCTCAAGGAACTTTAAAATTCCTTAATATTCTTTAAATTCCTCAAACTTCCTTAAATAGAAATCTCTTAAAATTTCATGAGGTTCTTTTAAAATTCAACTAAATCTTTTAAATATTATATAAATTATATAAATTATATTAAATTATAAATTACAAATTATACAATACATAATTTAAATATTATGCAAATATCATAAAAATCTGTCAGTGTGGCAAGCAAGGGTTAAAATTCTTAAAAACCTCTTGAAATTCCTTAAACTTCTACAAAATCTTCTATAAATCATAAAAATTTTATGAAATCCTTTAAAATTCCATGGGGAAAATTTAAATTTTTCAAAATCACTTTAAAGTAATTAAAATTTCTTAAAATTCTTACAAGCTTTTTAAAATCCTTTTAAATTCCACGAGAATATTTATAATTCCTTAAAATCTCTTAAAATTCTTACAAGTTTCTTAAATTCCTTTATAATTCCACGAAAAACTTTTAAATTCGTTAAAATACGTAAAAAAAACTTTTATAATTTTTGAAAACTGTTCAAAATTCCCTAAAATTCCCTAAAATTCCACAAAATCTTTAGAAAATCATAAAAATCTCGTGAAATCCTTTAAAATTTATCAAGGAACGTTAAAATTCCTTAAAATTCTTTAAATTCCCTAAACTTCATTAAAAATCTCTTAAAATTTCATGAAGTCCTTTTAAAATTCAACTAAATCTTTTAAATATTATACAAATCTCTTAATCTTTTAAAATTCCCAGAAACCGCTTAAAAATTTTTTAAATTATTGAAAATCTCTTTGAATCGTTAGAAACCTAGAGAATCTCAGAGAATACCTGGAAATTATTTATAATCCTTCAAAATCTTTGAATAGTTTCTAACATTTGTTAAATAAATTATAAAAGTTATATATGTAATACGACAAAAATAACATAGTTAACGTAAATGTCAATTTCTATTTTCCCTGACAACTACTCGCATTTCCCTGACATTTCCCTGACTTCCTTGACATGTGGCCACCCTGATAATTATATAATCTTGAGAAATAAAGATGAAAATCCAAATAGATTTGAAGTGACGAAAGCACTAGATGGATTACATGGATAAATGGTGAATTTTATGGATACGGATAAAGAGATTGGGGTTTGTGACAGCCACGTATCGGTAGCGTATATTAATTTCAATATAAAGGGGACGAATATGAGGGCGTGCCACCCTCCGGCTGTAATTCTAACACAGTCACACATCTTAGGGAGACAATACTTTTACACCAGAAAAGTCCTCGAGCTGCTATAAATATTTCCGTCTGTAAACTCCCCTCTCAAATGCATTTAAATGCTGAAGTGCATACTAAAATAAAACAATTCGCAGTAAAAAATATAAATTTTTATTTAGAACCAGAACTGGATGTGAAAAATAATATTCTGAAACAAAATTGAATGACGTCTGTTATTTGCCATAATGACAACAGTTCATTTTGAATCACTAGAACTCTATTATAGAGATTAAAATAAATACGTGAAAAAACGAACTGAAACAAGATTAAAAACCTATTTTTTTCAGTGTGCTAAGTATAATTTAAGGCTATTAGAAATGCAACTAGACTAAGAACGATCAATAAGCTTTATATATTTTTATACCTTTCGCACCCTAACAATTTTCAACCCTCAACTAAATTTCCACATGAACCACCAAAAACCACCCTTGAGTCTACCTACTGTCTGAAGAAGTCTGGTGTTTGTTAATGTAAAGAAAGAATCTGATGTTCATTCACGAATAAGCCAATCCAAAAAAACATTTCCAATTAAAATATTACAGAACATCTACAAATCTCAAAAATGCCAATCTTAATTTAGCTTCAAGGTCGAAATTTCTTTTAGATTATTTTTCCTCATTCTTGTCCAAATTACGAACACATTCTAAACTTGCTTCGTTGAAGGTGAGTTATTTGTGAACTCAGTCTGCTTATAAGAAAGAAGTATCTTGGTACCGTGGAAACACTAATCGGCTTTCTCCCCGCCTGCTATATTTAACTTATTCTATGAATCACGATTGAGATGTCATCGAGGAATGCAAGCTATATGTTTTTCTTTAGTAAATTATAAAAACACTTACTTTCATATCAGAACACTTGTGCTATTATTATTAAAAAATATCGCTAACGCTTTAAATTAACATCTAAAATCTAACAAAAATTTACAAGTGAAAAATTAAAGTCCAAGTGTTTACTAAACCAATTGAATCTCTGATTTTACAGATGACCTCCAATTGTTCTGATAGATTACATCATGACTTAGGCTCGTTCTTTGATGACATAACTCGAACACCAATCAGTATTCTAAATGACAAGGTTACATATCTGAAAACTTCACCTTAAAATCGAGAATCTATTGTCATGATCAATTACATTAAGTGAAACAATTTTATAAAATTTAATATCACTTAAAATATCTTGAAATCTCTTGAAGGACAAAATCGAGACTCTAGTGTATGTTTGTAGAAAACAAAGTCTCTTAATAATTTCTCTACGAAATAAAAAAGGCTAAGATCTTTTGAAACAAAAAATGAAAGAAAACAACGAAATTGTCGGGTTAACGAACCCACTCAACCCTTTTTCCTTGCAAATCCTCATTTTCCTATTCCTCGTTCTTTGTTCTCCGTTACATGATCCTCCATTCTACCATAGAATCATGCAGCGTATGCACTTCTTCGGATTCGCAACCCTGAGTTTCATCACGAGACAAACATTAGGAAACAACGTCTCGAATTTCTTTATTTCCCTGATATGCACCATCTGCGTCTATTTTTATTCCAGATAAGAATCAGTCTTTGTCATGTGTAGAGTAATCTCAACGTATTGGGAGCCGAAGATTAAAACTCTCATGATAAGACACACGAACAACAAGGGACGCAACAATTTTTCATCTAGTGGGGAAAAATGTGTGTAAAGAAAAGAATATATTTATCTGAGTCACTTCATTGAAGTCTGGAACATCCACATTTACTACATACGCATTTAGCACGACTCTAGTATAAATCTCTAACAATAACACTCTAACATAAATCATGAAAATAAAGTTTTCAACGTTTACGTCAGCGAGAAGTTATTTTTTTTTGTAAAAAGGACGAAACCTAAAATCTGATTGCGCTAAATAGTTCCATTCGATGTTAAAAGATGCACAAAAAAGTTTTAATACACTACCGCTCTAGGATCATCCCCAAATCATCCCCTAAGTACAAAAAAAAAATAATAATAGCAATTCACCTAACTTCGTGACCTAAAATTTTATCGTTCCAACTGGGTTCATTTAATGTCCAAAGAAGCTTAAAATAGTTTCATCCATCTAACCACCTTGGTTCAACCTAAAAATCAACCCCTAAGCACAATAAAAATCATTTTAATTCTCCTAAATTCGAGATCTACAATTTTATCGTTCCGAAGGGGTTTCATTTAATATGCAAAGAAGCTCAAAAAAGTTTTATCCACCTAACCCCCTAATTTCACCCTCAAAATCCACCCCTAAATAGAAAAAAAATCATTGTAATTCCCCTAGTTTCGAGACCGAAAAGTTTATTATTTTAAATAGTTCCATTTAATGTCCAAAAAAGCTCAAAAAAGTTTCATCCACCTAACTACCTAGGTTCATCCTCAAAATCAACCCCTAAGCACAAAAAAATCATCGTAATTCCCCTAACTTCGAGACTTAAAATTGTATTCTTTAAAATAGTTCCACTTAATGTTCAAAGAAGCTCAAAAAGGTTTCATCCACCTAACCTCCTAGGTTCATCCTCAAAATCAACCCCTAAGCACAAAAAAAAATCATTAAAAATCCCCAAACTTCCAGACCTAAAATTTTATGAATTAAAATGGTTTCATATAATGTTAAAAGAGACCAAAAACAGTTTCATTCACTTAACCCCCTAGGTTCACCCTCAAAATCATCCCCCAAGTACAAAAAAATAATTTTAATACCCCTAACTTCGAGACCTACAATTTTATCGTTCCGAAGGGGTTCATTTAATGTCCAAAGAAGCTCAAAATAGTTTCATCCACCTAACCCCCTAGGTTCACCCTCAAAAGCAACCCCTAAGTAGAAAAAAAACATTGTAATTCCCCTAGCTTCGAGATCTAAAAGTTTATTATTTTAAATAGTTCCATTTAATGTCCAAACAAGCTCAAAAAAGTTTCATCCACCTAACTACCTAGGTTCATCCTCGAAATCAACCCCTAAGCACAAAAAAAATTAAAAATCCCCAAACTCCCAGACCTAAAATTTTACCAATTGAAATGGTTTCATATAATGTTAAAAGAGGTCAAAAACAGTTTCATTCACTTAACGCCCTAGGTTCACCCTCAAAATCATCCCCTAAGTACAAAAAAAATCACTTTAATTCCCCTAACTTCGAGACCTACAATTTTATCGTTCCAAAAGGTTCCATTTAATGTGCAAAGAAGCTCAAAATGGTTTCATCCATCCAACCCCCTAGGTTCACCCTCAAAATCATCCCGCAAGTACAAAAAAATCATTTTAATTCCCTTAGCTTCGAGACTTAAAAGTTTATTATTTTAAATAGTTCCATTTAATGTCCAAAGAAGCTCAAAAAAGTTTTATCCACTTAACTACCTAGGTTCAACCTCAAAATCAACCCCTAAGCACAAAAAAAATCATTAAAAATCCCCAAACACTCAGACCTAAAATTTTAGCAATTAACCCTTACTTGCCACACCTTCGCGGATTAAAACGTTTGCCAAATTGGGGTGTCGGTCACCCCAGCCATAAAAAATGTATTAAAAAATTAATATTTATTTATATTATTTTATTATTATATATATTTTTATTTGACAATTGGTTTGTCTCGAATTATTGACAAATATTGATTTAAAGCGATTTCCTTCACGTTTCAGTTCTTTAAATTAAGAGAAAAAAGCCTGGGGTGTAATCCACCCCAGTGTGGCAAGCAAGGGTTAAAATGGTTTCATATAATGTTAAAAGAGGCGAAAAACAGTTTCATTCTCTTACTCCCCTAGGTTCATCCTCAGAATCATCCCCTAAACTCGGAGTTGATTTTGAAGGTGAACCCAGGGGGGTAGTTGGATGAAACTGATTTTGGCCTCTTTGGATATTAAAGGGACCAATTTGGAATGATAAAATTTTAGGTTTCGAAGTTTGGGAATTTTTAATAATTTTTTTTATGCTTAGGGGTTGATTTTGAGGGTGAACCTAGGGAGTTACGTGGTTGAAACTGTTTTGGGCTTCTTTGGACATTAAATGGACCCATTTGGATCCATAAAATTTGAGGTTTCGAAATTAGAGGAATTACAATGATTTTTTTGTACTTAGGGGTTGATTTTGAGGGTGAACCTAGGTAGTTAAGTGGATAAAACTTTTTTGGGCTTCTTTGGACATTAAATGGACCCAGTTGGAACGATAAAAAGGTCTCGAAGTTAGGGGAATTAAAATGATTTTTTTTGTATTTAGGGGATGATTTTGAGGGTGATCCTAGTGCGTTAGTGGATTGAAACTGTTTCATGCGTCTTTTAACATCGAATGGAACTATTTAGCGCAATCAGATTTTAGGTCTCGTCCTTTTTACAAGAAAAAAAAAAATAACTCTTCGTTGACGTAAACGTTGAAAACTTTATTTTCATCATAAATCTCGTTATCATGTCTCCCTTGAGTAAACGTTAATAATCGCAATTTGCATTCAGCAATCCGTCCTATTTGCTATATAAATAATATCCTCCCTGATGAGAATGTAAAAATAATTTTCAGCTAATTACTTCACTTAAGTGAGATGGAATCTTATGGTCAATTAATATCAGCCTGTTGGATTCAAGAACTACCTGGCACGCAAAGCGCGAAAACACTTGTGGTTTATTCATTATATGTCTCTGCTCGCGTGCACCTCAATGAATCAGAGAAACTGCAGTTACTTCATACATAAATATATTCAAGTGTGGGTGGAAATTGCAAAATCAACTAAATATTAGATACCAGTGATTTTTAAGAATTCTTATAGTAACTAGCAATATTGTACCTTGCATAGAGAATTTTTCAAATCAAATGTCAATCTAAAAAGTAAATTGACTATCAAAATGTAGAATTACTATCTATATTTGTATCTACATATGGATGCGAACACTTCACAATTCATAATGGATGAATTATGGCTAAGTTAGAGGAAAGTAGAATTTATTATGTGAGAAGGGAAACAATTTGTTGAATATCAGATGAGCAAGGATTAAATATTGTTAAAGTAGAACTCCTTTTAAGGGAACTTGCAGTTAGCCAGTGAATTTTCTAACAATGGATTGTAATAGCTCATACTGTCGCTCTTACGTTCACGTATAGTCTAGAAGTGAGCTCGTATTACCGGAAATCTCCGACCATACAAAGTGAAGAGTCTTTCATTCTTTCATTTTCAGACACTGTCGACAATCGGATATCACAAGACACGTGACGTGCAGATTTTTTTTAATAGAACGAACAGAGTTAATTGAATCTTCCTCTGCCAATTTTTTTTTTTTTTTTTTTTTTGATAAGAACAAATGAATCAAAAATATGCTTTCCTAATTTGCACGAAAAAGGCAATATTAAGAAACCTGCACTCTTAGCAAATTTGATTCTTGGAAACATTTAAACAAGAAAGTAAATTCGATTATCACGCAAAAATTTTCTCTGTTTAAATAATTTGCTGACTATTGTTTAGAAAAATTTTGATTAAGGGTATGTGATACTTTACCATAAGAGAAAATTAGTTATACCAATTATATATTCATAATAATAAATATTTTTAGTAAATAAGAGTCAATAAACCTTCGTTTCATGTAGACGAAGGTTTATTGACTCTTATTAGCTAAAAATTTTTATTATTATGAATGTATAATTGGTATAACTAATTTTCTCTTATAGTAAAGTATCACATGCCCTTAAGGGTACGCAGCGTAAAATGAGTTCAAAAATGGGGAAATAAGATTATTTTTTTCACAAAAAAGAGGAGAGATTAAACAATAATTTTCACATATAGAAAAGAAGAAAAAAATGTTTTTTAAGGAAATTCTATATTTTTATTCATCTCTATATATTTATAATGTTCTATTAAGTCAATTTGCTAAATCTACACAAAAAGCATATTAAAAATTATAATTATTTTCTTTACAACGTGGATTAGAGGAACAGAATTATCTTAAAATAAAGATTAACTTCTACACGTTTTTCTTAAGGGCATGTGATACTTTACCATAAGAGCAAATTAGTTATACCAATTATACATTCATAATAATAAATATTTTTAGTAAATAAAAGTCAATAAACCTTCCTCTCATATAGCCGAAGGTTTATTGACTCTTATTAGCCAAAAATATTTATTATTATGAATGTATAATTGGTGTAACTAATTTGCTCTTATGGTAAAGTATCACATGCCCTTAATGCAATCTACGAATTTTATAAGATGTGAGATATAGATTTATAAAAACATTTTTTTTTTTTATCTTGAATTTGTAATGTAACTTGTATGTAGGTTTAGAAAATTGACTGAAAAGAACATTTTTAATTAAAAAAGGGAAAAAGGGGGAAGATTTTCGAAAATAGGGGAAAAAAAGGGAAAACGCTCAAAAAAGGGAAATTCCTCTAAAAAAGGGACAGGGAGGCCACAAGATTCAATTTTTCTATTTCCCTGACATTTCCCTGACTTTCAAACAAATTTCCCTGACAGAAAAGTATAAAAAATTTCGTATAATATCACTTTAAATATTTTGAAATTTAATATCACTTCACAATATTTAACATTCGTAAAAATCTCTCGAATATACAAGAACTTTTGAAAAGATCTCTTAAAATTCATTGAAATTTCTTGAAATTCTTACAAACATCTTAAAATTCCACGAAATCCCTTCAAATTTGTTAATATTTCATGAGATTCCTTCAATTTTCACTAATCTTTTTAAAATTCCTCAAAATCCTTTGAAATATGTACTTTAAATTCCATAAAAAAACTTCAAAATCTTTTAAAAATTCCTAACAATCTCTTAAAATTTCCAGCAATCCTTTAAAATTCCAAAACATTTTCAGAATGTCGTGAAATTCTTTAAAATTCTCTAAAATGCATTAAAATCTATAAAAAAAAAAAAGTTATGAAATAAACAACATCACAAAATCTTTTAAAAATCAAAAATGACTTGAAATTTTTTAAAATTCTATGAGGACTATTAAAATTCCTTAAAATCATTTTTAAAAAGTAAAAATTACTTACTATTTTTATAAGCTTCTTCAATTCCTTTAGAATTCCACGAAAAACTTTT
>CAJFCO010018142.1:41479-77819 GCA_904066015.1 Synergus gifuensis | reverse complement strand
AAATCCCTTAAAATATGTAAAGATTTCTTAAAATTCTTGAAAACTTCTTGAAATTCCTTAAACTTCTACAAAATCTTTTATAAATCATAAAAAAATTTTGTGGAATCCTTTAAAATTCCATGAGGAAAATTTAAAATCTTTAAAATCACTTTAAAGTAATTAAAATTTTTTAAAATTCTTACAAGCTATTTAAAATCCTTTTTAATTCCACGAGAATATTTATAATTCCTTAAATTCTCTTAAAATTCTTACAAGTTTCTTAAATTCCTTTATAATTCAACGAAAAACTTTTAAATCCTTTAAAATACGAAACAAACTTATAGAATTTTTGAAAACTTTTCAAAATTCACTAAAATTCCACAAAATCTTGAGAAAATCATAATAAGTCTCGTGAAATCCTTTAAAATTTCTCAAGGAACTTTAAAGTTCTTTAAAATTCTTAAAATTTCTTAAACTTCCTTAAAAATCTCTTAAAATTTCATGAAGTCCTTTTAAAATCCAACTAAATCTTTTAAATATTATACAAATCTCTTGTAATCCTTTAAAATTCGTAAAAACCGCTTAAAAATTTTTTTAAATTCTATGAGGACTATTAAAATTCCTTAAAATCATTTTTAAAATGTCAAAATTACTTACTATTTTTACAAGCTTATTAAATTCCTTTAGAATTCCACAAAAAACTTTTAAATCCCTTAAAATACGTAAAGATTTCTTAAAATTCTTGAAAGCCTCCTGAAATTTCTTAAACTTCTACAAAATCTTTTATAAATTATAATAATTTTGTGAAATCATTTAAAATTCCATAAAGACAATTTAAATTCTTTAAAATCACTTTAAAGTAATTAAAATTTCTTAAAATTCTTACAAGCTTTTTAAAATCATTCTAAATTCCACGCGAATATTTATAATTCCTTAAAATCTCTTAAAATTCTTACAAGTTTCTTAAATTCCTTTACAATTCCTTAAAAAACTTCAAAATCTTAAGATCTTCAAAAAAAACTCTTGAAATAAAAAATCTCACAGAATCTTTTAAAAATCAAAAATGACTTGAAATTTTTTAAAATTCTATGAGGACTATTAACATTCCTTAAAATCATTTTTAAAATGTCAAAATAACTTACTATTTTTACAAGCTTCTTAAATTCCTTTAGAATTTCACGAAAAACTTTAAAATCCCTTAAAATATGTAAAGATTTCTTAAAATTCTTGAAAACTTCTTGAAATTCCTTAAACTTCTACAAAATCTTTTATAAATCATAAAAAAATTTTGTGGAATCCTTTAAAATTCCATGAGGAAAATTTAAAATCTTTAAAATCACTTTAAAGTAATTAAAATTTTTTAAAATTCTTACAAGCTATTTAAAATCCTTTTTAATTCCACGAGAATATTTATAATTCCTTAAATTCTCTTAAAATTCTTACAAGTTTCTTAAATTCCTTTATAATTCAACGAAAAACTTTTAAATCCTTTAAAATACGAAACAAACTTATAGAATTTTTGAAAACTTTTCAAAATTCACTAAAATTCCACAAAATCTTGAGAAAATCATAATAAGTCTCGTGAAATCCTTTAAAATTTCTCAAGGAACTTTAAAGTTCTTTAAAATTCTTAAAATTTCTTAAACTTCCTTAAAAATCTCTTAAAATTTCATGAAGTCCTTTTAAAATCCAACTAAATCTTTTAAATATTATACAAATCTCTTGTAATCCTTTAAAATTCGTAAAAACCGCTTAAAAATTTTTTTAAATTCTATGAGGACTATTAAAATTCATTAACATCATTTTTAAAATGTAAAAATTACATACAATTTTTACAAGCTTCTTTAAATCCTTTAAAATTCCATGAGGAAAATTTAAATTCTTTAAAATCACTTTAAAGTAATTAAAATTTCTTAAAATTCTTAGAAGCTTTTTAAAATCCTTTTAAATTTCACGAGAATAATTACAATTCCTTAAAATCTCTTAAAATTCTTACAAGTTTCTTAAATTCCTTTATAATTCAACGAAAAACTTTTAAATCCTTTAAAATACGAAAAAAACTTATAGAATTTTTGAAAACTTTTCAAAATTCACTAAAATTCCACAAAATCTTTAGAAAATCATAAAAATCTCGTGAAATCCTTTAAAATTTCTCAAGGAACTTTAAAATTCCTTAGAATTCTTTAAATTCCTTAAACTTCCTTAAAAATCTCTTAAAATTTCATGAAGTCCTTTTAAAATCCAACTAAATCTTTTAAATATTATACAAATCTCTTTTAATAATTTAAAATTCCTAGAAACCGCTTAAAAATTTTATAAATTATTGAAAATCTCTTGGAATCATTAGAAACCTAGAGAATCTCAGAGAATACCTGGAAATTATTGATGATCCTTCGAAATCTTTGAATAGTTTTTTTTTGAAACTAGATAAAGGTAAGGTAGGGATCAGATAACTGATAAATGACTTTAAGCTTTCGTACTCAGAAAAAAATGTTGCAATCGTCCTTTTTGTTCGTTAAAAAAAAAAAAATTGAAAGTCATGCAAATAGAGTGCAGAGTAACTGCCATTGTTTGCGTGAGTTTTGAGAGCGTTCTCTTTGTCAAAAGGTTCCACGAAGCGTGTCTTCCGTCTCATGGAAGGAAGTTCGTTTATATGTCCACTACTTCCGCCTAGGTAAGTAAGTGTATATAATGACCCTGATAAAAGTTTCGGATTGAAATTCATTCCGAATCAATCCGAATTATCCCCAGCAAATTCAGAATCTTTTTCCAAACCAATCCGAATGAATTCAGTTTATTCGGATTGTCCGAATTCATTCGGATTGATTTTGAATGGGCCTCTGATTGATTCAGACTGAACTTGATTCGGATTCATCCGAAATAACTAGGATTGTTTCAGAAACAGATTCCGGAATGGGTCGAATTGGATCGGAAAGAATTCTCAATCTGAGACTTTCGCCAGGAGATTTGAGTCTGTGGACCAACTTTACTTTTTCCTGGATTACTTGGAACTGTTTGGTTGCAAAAGTTGATTTACTATACAGATTTCACAATGGGTTACCGACATCAAGAGAAAAGTTAACGCAACAGCTTACGTGATTTGCAACTCTGAGATGTTTGTATCTTTGAATTTGGTGTCAACCACCCACTACTGTAGGAGAGCAACTGACTACATAATTCAAGCTTTCAATTCGTTTAAGGGTGTTGTATTTATGTACTAAGCTCAAAATTCGATTTAGTTATTTTTAACTAGAAATAGTTTTAAAATATTGATAAAAGAATTCTGTATGAAAGACACTTGTAGTGTTTATTTTTATTGTTAGTTGGAACAGTATTTCTGGATAAAATAGAATTCTAAAACAGTTTTCGAATTCTTTGTTTCATCAGCAATATCAGCTACTGACTTTACTTGCAATTCATTTTCACCCACTTCTATATTTCTTCGTAAGCAGGTGACTATTATTTTTATAAGGAAGAGACGAAGCGAGACGATGGAGGAGAAAAGAAGACTACGTCGAAAAAAAAAAGAATATGTGTACGCCTATGCAAAGAGGACTCATGAGAGTGTGGAAAAAATAAACAAAGCTCGTCTCGTCGAGTGCACTTTATGATAATTATTATCCACACACACCTCAGTCGTCGTGAAGCGAAAGTCGTTCGATCCAGTTCAGTCTAGTTTGATAGAGCAGAGAGAACTAGTAAAATAACACTTAGGGGTTGATTTTGAGGATGAACGTGAAGGGTTAGGTGGATGAAACTTTTTTGGGCCTCTTAGGCCGTTAAGTGGAGTCATTTAAGACGATAAAATTTTATGTTTTGAAGTTAGGGAAATTACAATGATTTTTTTTAGTACTTAGGGGTTGATTTTTGGGGTGAACCTGGAGGGTTAGGTCAATGAAACGTTTTTTGACCTCTTCGGCCGTTAGTGGAGTCATTTAAGACGATAAAATTTTATGTCTTGAAGTTAGGGAAATTACAATGATTTTTTTAGTACTTAGGGGTTGATTTTGGGGATGAATCTGGAGGGTTAGGTCAATGAAAAGTTGTTTGACCTCTTCGGCCGTTAGTGGAGCCATTTAAGACGATAAAATTTTATTTCTTGAAGTTAGGGGAATTATAATAATTTTTTTTGTACTTCGGGGTTGATTTTTACAAAAAAAAAAAAAAAATTTTCGTTTACGTAAACGTTTGAAACTTCAGTTTCATGCAACAACAATGTATGCCAGAGTTTCCAGACATTTTGTGACACCATTTTTTAAGAGCGAAATTTCAAAAGGTTTCTATAAGAATTTTAAGGGATTTTGACGATTTTCAAGTAATTTTGACTAAATGCAAAAGAATTTTAGAATTTCTAAATTATTTCGTAGAATTTTAAGGGATTTCAGGATATTTCGTGAAATTTTAAAGGAATTCATGCAATATTAAGGGATTTTTTAAAGAATTTTAAAGATTCTAATGGATTTTTAAAGTTGTAAAATTTGGAGAAATTTTAAGGGATTTGGAAGGTTTTGTGTGAAATTTTAAGAGATTTCAAACAGTTTGTAGCGTTTTAAGGAAATAAAATTTTTTCGTGGAATTTCGAAGAATTTTCAGAGATTTTAACGTATTGTAAGGAATTTTGTCGATTTTTAAATGATTTTAAGAGAATTCAAGGGATTTTTATGATTTATAAAAGATTTTGTGAAATATAAAAGAATTGCATGGAAATTGATGAGATTTCTAATATTTTTATCGAATTTTAAAGGAATAAAGGGAATATTATCGTAGAATTTTAAGGAATTTCCAAAAGTTTCTACGAATTTTGAAGGATTTTAAAGTTTGTCGGATAATTTTTTTTTAAATTTAATTTAATTTTATTTAAGATTTTTAAGACTCATGAGATTTCGTAGAATTTATAAGGATTTAGAAAGTTATCGTCAAATTTTTACAGATTTCAAGAGTATGAGATTTTATCAGATTTCTAATAATTTTAAGGGATTTCAAGATATTTTTCTGATTGTTAAAAATTTTGTAAGGATTTCGTGGAATTTTTTGAGGATTTCAAAGAATTTTGCTGTGGATGTGCTAACTCCTCCAACGTCTTAAATCGACAAATAAAAAAAATCAATTACACCATAATTTTGGGCTCTTAAATTCCGAAAAAAGCAACTCTCCAAAAACAACCCTCAAGTTCCAAAATCAACCACAATTACAGAATTACAATTTGTCAAAAATTAAATCACTCAGTAATTTTACGCTTTTTTTGTGCTCTTGATTCCCCTAAACTAAATTTATCAAAAAAACCACCCTTACTTATCAAAAATCAACCCTTACAAAAAAAAATTTAATATTTTTCTTTACATAAACCATACTATATTTCTCAGTTTTACTCGGATACTACGAATATCCCAAAATTAACTTTCGGGTTTCATCCCTTGATGCCAAAAACTACCCCCTTTTTGTCCCGGAAATATTACTTTGCTGAAAAATAATCTTTTTCAACTTTTGGCGAAGTCAAAGAATCTCTGGTTTTCGGGCTCCTCAAAAGTACCACCTCTGACATAGTGTGGTTTATTTTTAAAAAATATGAAATTTTTTTGTAAGGGTTGATTTTTGATAAAGTAAAGGTGGTTTCCTTAATAACTTTCGTTTAGGGGAATCAAGAGCCTAAAACAAGCGGTAAAATTACTGGGTGCTTCAATTTTTTAAAAATTGCATGTTTGTAATTGTGATTGATTTTGGAACTTAAGGGTTGTTTTTGGAGAGTTGCTTTTTTCAGAGTTCAAGAGTCCAAAAAAGCCCAAAATTATGGTACAATTGATTTTTTTTATTTTGCGATTTAAGACGTGTAAGCTAGCATCTCCACAGCAAAATCGATTTTTTGAAAAATATAAAAAAGCCCAAAAAAAGCCCAAAAATATGAGGTATTGGAAATACATAAATTCGATTCTGGAAGTGCTAGTTTAATGGATCTGTATGGATTCATGAAAACCTCTTAAAATACCCAGAAACTTCTTGAAATTCTTTACGATTCTACGATAACATTTAAAAACCATTTAGACCCTGTAAAATCCATTAAAAGTGTTAGAAATCTCGTCAGATTCCATAAAATTCTTAAAAATTCTATGAAATCTTTAAATTCTATGAAATCCTTAAAAATTATATAAAATCTTTTAAAAATCAGAACAATCTGTTGAAATTCTTTAAAATTATTAGAAATTTCATGAAATTCCACAAAATCTGTTAAAAATCATAAAAAATATCTTGAGTTCTCTTTAAATTTCTCAAAGTTTCATGAAAACATTTAAAATCCCTTAAAATTCCCTAGAATTCTTAAAAAATCTTTTAAAAGTTTATGAATTCCTTTACAATTCCACGAAATATCCGCAAAATCTTTTAAAAATCCTATAAAATCCTTTCAAAATTGCATTCTAAAAAAATAATCGCGTGTTGATTTGCTAATATAATAAAAAGAAGATAAAGTAGAAAAACGTCCATTTTTCAATAAAATACAAAACATTCTTGGTCCTGAATGAAATTCCCGGTTTTTTTTTCAGATTTTTCGCGATTTTTCCCGGCGTTCCGGTCCGCTAGACACCCTGAAAATATGTATTTTCATTAATAAGGAAGATTGACTTTCCTCTCATATAAAATTTCTTTGGGGCGATATGAAGTAAATTACTATTTATAGGAGAGATAGTTTTGGACCCCGATTTATCAACACTCCTGACCGAAGAGAGATGAGTCAGCACGAAGATTCAAGAAGGAGGAGTAGGTTGTACAATGTACAGGACAACCACACTGTCTACGCCCACAGTTTTCGCGTTCACTCGAAGAACCAGGTTTCTTCATCGGGTTTGCCTAGAGGGAACTTATTGTAGCTTCTTACTACCGCTTATTTGCCTCAAATAGTTTTTAACTAACTATTTCTGCTAAGGGGAGTGACTCCCACCCTTCAAAAGCCCAGACTTAAAGTTTTCAGGGAAGGTAATTGAAGTTACTATACGATAATCGAAACCTTGAGTGGAGAGGGAAGGGTAATAATTTTATTAGGTGGCCCCCCAAAGCCTGGATCTGCCCCTGAACTTTTTCGACTTTAAATCTCTAAAATCGCAATTTGAGGTGTCCCCGCAGAATCAATTGAACGACTTTATGAATTGGCGTTTAAAGTTGCAGTTTAAAGACCATCGTACGCCAAGTGACTCATTTCAGGTCACTCGAGAAGGTGAAGCGTGTGCCAACTGTGCTTTCGAAACTCGAGAGCTGTGTTAGTTTTCAAGAGATTAATGACCTCATTCGCAGATCTTGCAAGTTTCATTTCATCACTGAAGATTGAAAAGAAAATATATAATCCCTTTCTTCAAAAAAATAAAATATATATGTTGACTCAGCATATGATTACCGTAAGAGGAATGCGAAGAATGCAAAGAAGACTCCGTTAATAAATGGGAGTACTTAAGAATAAGTGATCTAATTCTCTGCACCTACGACCTGACACGTACGAGGCTTCAGATCAAAGAGGCTACGAGAATAATTAAAGCCTAAAATCTAAGTATCCAGCTTTGAATCTTCAGACAGTTTCTTCAGTTTTACTCCTTAAAACTCACTCTGTATACTCTTCCAATTGTTTTAAGGTTTTGAGACTTTCAGATACATACCTGGAACAAAAAAAAAGGAGTTAGTATTTTATAAATGTAAAATAGACTACAAAATAATATGTTCTTAATTTTTTAGAAATTCCATCTACTATTCTGAAATCGAGAAGACACAATTGAATGACATTTGTTTGTATGGTAAAATGTCAATACTTATCAATGATCGTTGTATTGAAAATGAGGCCAGCTATTGTTCACTGAGGACTTGCGAAAGTTTTCGACTGTAGCTCTTGATTATGAATTCAGGATTAATTTTTAAACAAATATATAGATAGAAAACAATTGTCGTTTAAATTTCGAACAATTTTGAATGAAAGGTGAGGAAATTGAAAGGAAATCTTTCCTTTTAATAGGAAAGATGGAACTATTTGGATGAAAAATACCTTATCAAACGATTTGTTAACAAGATAACGGTTGATAAGTTTCTTAGATAGAAATGTGGTGAAAAGTACTGCAGAAGCTGAACGTTTGCCTGTTGCTATTAATTCGAATCGATAACGGGAGAACGAGTACGGCTCGACGGTTTTGAGGGCAAGTTTTTACAAAACGATTCAAGGCAATTAAAATCCGCTCGACGATGAATCAAGCCTCGCCTAACAAAGAGTTTTTACTGACTGCCAAGTACAAATTGTTAGCAATTTTCTCAGATACCGATAAAATAAATTTAAGGATTGTTTCAGCACTCAGTTTTTCCAATTTCTAATTACAAGAAAATACATTGTATATGAAATAAGAAGGAATTTTGTAAAAAAAAAAAAAAAAGTGGGACACTGAGTGAGCTGATTCTGTTGTTTAATGATGCGAAAGAATTTTTATATCACCTCGTTCTCTTTTCTACGGTTACTTTACTTGAACATACTTATTTTATTCTAGCGAAAGGATGTGTTGCAAATAATAATGGAAACTAAATTCTCTCCTCCGAAATATCTAAAGTCACTTTCACTATGTATTAGTTGATGCGATATTTGGATATTTCGAGAGTGCTGCACTATTATTCAATGAAGCAAGTTTCTCTCTGTGCAAATTTAGTACGCCTGGTATAAATGGGACTGAGACAAGAATAAACATCAGTTGCAAATAGAAAAGGAGACTATGCAAAGCTGCCATTATTTCTAAGTGCATCTGAAGCATTAAGCGACCGTGAGAGGAAAAGGTGTACCTCGATCTTGAACTCAACGAACCAAAGTGACAGTTACCTGGCGATTATTATGAAGTCACGGTCAGCTCGCGATGCGGAACAGCGGAAGAACGCGATACCTTAACTTGGCAGGCTTTCCTTGTTAACCTCGTCATCGGTTGTACTACATACTTCTATATAAACCAGAGTGGCCACAAGATTCAATTTTTCAATTTCCCTGACATATCCCTGACTTTCAGACAAATTTTCCTGACAGAAAAGTATTAAAAAGACGTATAAATTTTCAATAATAGTACTTTTGAAATTTTTCAAAAATTTAGTATAATATCACTTTCAATCTTTTGAAATTTAAAATCACTTCACTCCATTTAACATTCGTTAGAATCGATCAAATTTACAACAATTTTTGAAAAGATCTCTTAAAATTCATTGAAATTTCTTGAAATTCCTAAAAACATCTTAAAATTCCACGAAATCCCTTCAAATTTGTTAATATTTCATGAGATCCTTCAATTTTCACTAATCTTTTTAAAATTCCTCAAAATCCTTTGAAATAATTTAAATTCCACAAAAAACTTCAAAATCTTTTAAAATTCCTAAAAAATCTCTTAAAATTTCCTGTAATCCTTCAAAATTCCATAACAAATTTTCTAAATCTCGTGAAATATTTTTAAATTCCACGAGGAATTTTGAAATCTCTTAAAATGCACAAAAATTTCTTTAAATTATTGGAAACCTATTCAAATCCCTTAAAATTCGCTGAAATCTTTTGAAATTCCTAAGAACATCTGTAAATATCTTAAAATTCCCCTATACAATATTTAAAATTCCATGAAATCCTTTACAATCCTTTATAATATTTAAAATTATTTTACAAAATCGTTTATAAATCGTAAAAATCTCGTGAAATTCTTTAAAATTCCCTAAAGTGCATTAAAATCTCTATATAAAAAAAATACACTCTTGAAATAAAAAAAATCTCACAAAATCTTTTAAAAATCAAAAATGAGTTGAAATTTTTTTAATTCTATGAGCACTATTAAAATTCCTTAAAATCATTCTTAAAGTGTCAAAATTACTTACAATTTTTACAAGCTTCTTAAAATCATTTAGAATTACACGAAAA
Organism: Synergus gifuensis; assembly: GCA_904066015.1. Classification (NCBI taxonomy): domain Eukaryota; kingdom Metazoa; phylum Arthropoda; class Insecta; order Hymenoptera; family Cynipidae; genus Synergus; species Synergus gifuensis. The sequence goes on along the minus strand of CAJFCO010018142.1, from coordinate 67,942 downwards.
ACTTTAAAATCCCTTAAAATACGTAAAGATTTCTTAAAATTCTTGAAAGCCTCTTGAAATTCCTTGAACTTCTACAAAATCTTTTATAAATCATAAAAATTTTGTGAAATCCTTTAAAATTCCACAAAGAAAATTTAAATTCTTTAAAATCACTTTAAAATAATTAAAATTTCTTTAAAATCTCGCATGCCTTTTAAAATCCTTTTAAATTCCACAAGAATATTTATAATTCCTTAAAATTTCTTAAAACTCTTACAAGTTTCTTAAATTCCTTTATAATTCCACGAAGAACTTTTAAATCCCTTAAAATACGTAAAAAAAACTTTCACAAGTTTTGAAAACTTTTAAAAATTCCCTAAAATTCCACAAAATCTTTATAAAATCATAAAAATCTCGTGAAATACTTTAAAATTTCTCAAGGAACTTTAAAATTCCTTAAAATTCTTTGAATTCCCTGAACTTACTAAAAAATCTCTTAAAATTTCATAAAGTCATTTTTAAATTCAACTAAATCTTGTAAATATTATACAAATCTTTTGTAATCACTTAAAATTTCTAAAAACCTCTTAAGATCCTTTAAAATTATTGAAAATGTCTTAAAATGTCAATTTACAAAGACGTTCCGCCAAGCGTGAAAAAATAGTAGGTACTATACCAGAACCAGATCTGTTTGCCAAGTATAGCATAAAAAGAATAAATCATCCTCCGTCTGCCATTTTTAAAAATTACTTAATCTCAATCGTGTTCCCTGAAGCTTGACGAAGGTTCATTTTTACGTTGCCACTCTGTATTTATTTTCATATTGTACCAGATTGTACTGTGGCAATCAATAAATAAGTTATAAACTGTTACATCTCAAGGCTTAGACAAAAGCTGACGTAAATGAACTCCCAATATCATCGCATTCGCGTATTCGAGTGACTTTTGCTGGCTTATAATGTCAGTAACAGAACGTTATTATTTAAGAATTAAAAAACGCGATAGCAGACTTTAACGGTACTCCAGACAACTGACCCGCTCATGACTTCAGTGCGCGTATTACAGTACTCGGAAGTTGTAACCGGCTGCTAGACATTCAACTCAGGCGATTCGTCATTTGCCGACGTCGACTCGTCTCGCAATGTATGCTGTCATTTCGCGTGACCAGCAACCATAATTAAATTAAAATAATTTATGGTCGTCTGGATACTTGTTATAATATTTTAAGTACCATTCTCATTCAGAAGCTCGAAAATATTAACATTGAAAAGGTCGTTCAAAGACATTTCAAGTTTTTTTTTCTTTCAGAATCGCTTCAGATTATTTATAGTAAACTATTCATGTGTTTTTTTATATCAATATTTAATATATTAATATTTAATACATATGCATTCGTATACAGGGTGGCCACAAGATTCAATTTTTCAATTTCCCTGACTTTCAAACAAATTACCCTGACAGAAAAGTATCAAAAATACGTATAAATTTTCAATAATAATACTATTGAAATTTTTCAAAAATTTCGTATAATATCACCTTAAATATTTTGCAATTTAATATCACTTCACAATATTTAACATTCGTAAAAATCTCTCGAATTTACAAGAAATTTTGAAAAGATCTCTTAAAATTCATTGAAATTTCTTGGAATTCTTATAAACATCTTAAAATTCCACGAAATCCCTTTAAATTTGTTAATATTTCATGAGATTCCTTCAATTTTCACTAATCTTTTTAAAATTCCTCAAAATCCTTTGAAATATGTACATTAAATTCCACAAAAAACTTCAAAATCTTTTAAAATTCCTAAAAATCTCTTAAAATTTCCAGTAATCCTTTAAAATTCCATAAAACATTTTCAGAATGTCGTGAAATTCTTTAAAATTCTCTAAAATGCATTAAAATCTATAAAAAAAAAAAAGTTATGAAATAAACAACATCACAAAATCTTTTAAAAATCAAAAATGACTTGAAATTTTTTTTAATTCTATGAGGACTATATTAAAATTCCTTAAAATCATTTTTAAAATGTCAAAATTACTTACAATTTTTACAAGCTACTTAAAATCCTTTAGAATTCCACGAAAAACTTAAAAATCTCTTAAAATATTCGTAAAAATCTTTTACAATGTTTGAAAACTTTTCAAATTTCCCTAAAATTCGACAAAATATTTTATAAATTTAAAAAAAAAAATTTTTTTTTAATTTTTAAAAATTCTTTGAGGACTATTAAAATTCCTTAAAATCATTTTTAAAACGTCAAAATTACTTACAATTTTTACAAGCATCTTAAAATCATTTAGAATTCCACGAAAAACTTTTAAATCTCTTAAAATACGTAAAGATTTCTTAAAGTTCTCGAAAGCCTCTTGAAATTCCATAAACTTCTACAAAACCTTTTATAAATCATAAAAATTTTGTGAAATCCTTTAAAATTCTATGAGGAAAATTAAAATTTTTTAAAATCACTTTAAAGAAATTAAAATTTCTTAAAATTCTTAAAAGCTTTTTAAAATCCTTTTAAATTTCACGAGAATATTTATAATTCCTTAAAATCTCTTATAATTCTTACAAGTTTCTTAAATTCCTTCACTCTAAGTAATTTTAAGCGACTCTAAGATATTTTATGAGTAATTTTAAGCACAATTATTTCCAGAAATTTTAAAGGATTTAGTGAGATTATATTGGATTTTCAAGAATTTTAAAGAATTTAACAAAATTCCACGAAATTTTGAGTAATTTTAAGAGATATAGTAAGACTTAATGGAATTTGAGTAATTTTAAGAAATATCAATTGATTTTGCGAAATTTAAAGGAATTTCACGAGATTTTTTAAATATGTTGAAGGCATTTTAAGATATTGTATGGAGTATTAAGTAATTTTAAAGACTTTTAAGGGATTCGGGGGATTTTACGGGATTTCATGGAATTTTCAAAGGATTTTACGATATTTTATAGGATATTTAGTAATTTTTGAAGGTGTGCAGAAACGAGAAATTAATTAAGGGATTTTACCAGATTTGATGGAATTTTAAATATGTACTTGTAAGATATTTTTCGAAATATTAACTTCAAGGGATTTTACTAGATTTAATTGGATTGTCAGGAATTTTAAGAGATTTCATGACATTTTATGTGATTTTTAATAATTTTAATGGATTTTACGATATTTTATGGGATATTTAGTAATTTTAAGGACTTTTAAAGAATTCAAAGGATTTTATGAAATTTCAGTGAATTTTCAAAAATTTTAAGAGATTTAATCAAATTTCATGGGACTTGGAGTAATTTTAAAGAATATCAAATGACTTTACGAAAATTAAAGGAATTTCACGAAATATGCAAAGGAAATAAAGGCATTTTAAAGAATTTTATGAAACTTATGGAGATTCCTGAAATTAGATAAAGAATTACAAGATTTCATATTTCAAGAATTGAAACTTCTCAATTATTTTTTCTATTAGCAAAGGTGTGCAAAAACGAAAAATTAATTGCGCGGATCATAATTGCTAGTCGTTATAAAAAAAAGTTCCCACAATGTTGAAGCTGCTCAAAGACATTAATCCCTTTTAAAAAATAATTGTTTATATTCTAAAGTCTAGAATGTTTACGAACTGTCAACCGACACACCTGAGCAATTTCAATTCGTTAAGCGAGTTCAGATCGCTGTCAATTAATTTGATGACGACAGCTTGAGCGCACGTTACGGAAGTGCACACTTAACCTGAATACGCAGCTTCCGGGTACGATGATCAGCTGGACTTTGATGAACGTTGGTAGAATTGTCTAACCAACCTAAATCCTGAATGGTCAGCTGATGATAGCCCAGCCAGGGTAAATCCTGCCATGGCGTCACAGGGGCGCGTTGTGGTATTGATCGAATAGCGGCGTCGCGACGCCTGCGAGGATAACGAACTTAATGTGTACCCAGTCCTTGAGAATAAAAAATACGAGAGGGACTCGCGATTTACTAATTGGAAGAAGCTTTCTAAAACTTTGTCAACTCTAATTCCACATAAAACTGGTATAATGTTTCCCTAATTTAATTAAAAAATCATTTGATATAATTTTAGAAAAATGGCTAAAGAGAATTTTAACTCAAATCTGACGCAAGCTACCGATAGTTATATTTTTAATCTCATGATATTTGTACTCGATTTAGTCTTGTTGAAAGGATAAGATGAAGTATCTCTATTTTTTAAGATTTTCTGCAGCTCATAAGGGCAAAATCTTTTTTTTTTTTGGATGCAGCTAACGAAGAAGAGCTTGAAACTCAATGTGACAAGGGTATACCACAAGTTGGTCAAGATGGGCAAAAAACTTGCAACAGGTAGTCAGTCACATATCGTAGCGGTATACGAACCAGTCTAACTTCTTGTCATGACCTGAAGATATAGACTTTCAACCCCAAGAATATTGTATTTATCTTTATGTGATAACCTCCTCTATTTAAAAAATCTCATAAACAGCTTTTGTAATGAAATCAAAATTATTTGTCTAATTTAATTTTAATAATCAAAAAAACATTGTTAGTTTATTGGAATTATTTTTTTTAGTAGGAATTGAAGCGACATCTGGGGAAAAGTAGGGATGTTCGATTCTCTTAGAAAAATCGATTCTGAATCAAATCAAAAGAATCGATTCTGCAAGAATCGATCTACAATGCTTTTAATGTAGTGGTGGGATATCGATATCGAAAATATCGATATTAAGCGCCCGATACATCTAAGTCAATATCGATATTTTTCATAATATCCATATTTTTTATTTATTTAAAAATTATTTATTTCTCCCAAAATGAAAAATTTGGTTTATTAAAAATACTATTATAAATTGTAATAGTATTATATAATATTAAATTCAAAGTAGTATTAAAATAATACTATTTTATGTATACATTTTGATACTTTAATAAAAAAAATTTGAATAAAAATGTGTTTCTAAATAATATAATCAATTATTTATTTGAAAATAAAAAAATATCGATATTTTTTCGATATATCAATAATATCGATATTTAGTTTCCGATATATCGATAAATTTTGTTCGATATCCCATCACTGCGGAATCAAAGAATCGATCTACAATGCTTTTAATGTAGTGGTGGGATATCGATTTCGAAAATATCGATATTAAGCATCCGATATATCGAAGTCAATGTCGATATTTTTCATAATATCGATATTTTTTTATTTATTTAAAAATTATTTATTTCTTCCAAAATCAAAAATTTGGTTTATTAAAAATACTATTATAAATTGTAATAGTATTATATAATACTAAATTCAAAGTAGTATTAAAATAATACTATTTTAAGTATACATTTTGATACTTTAATAAAAAAAATTAAATAAAAATGTGTTTCTAAATAATATAATCAATTATTTATGTGAAAAAAAAAAAATATCGAAAATATCGATATTCTTTTCGATATATCGTTATTTAGCTTCTGATATATCGATATTTAAAATAACGCAGGTAAATTAAAAAAAATTATTGTTTCATAATTTTTCCATTACACAGTTTGAAAAGTTAATTTCAGAGTACGATATTTTAAAAAAATGCAAATAAATATAATCAGCTAAAACACGTCAGTCCTTATATAGTTTCCTTTTATGATTTTAGGTCAGCAGTACATTATGATGTAAATCAAGCGTTCGCCTTGATCAAGTAACCTGAAGTGTGCTAAACGTAACTTCCGGCAAGTGTAATTCTACTTTTGTAACAATCAATGACTCTATTTAGGGAGAATCATCAGGTTTACTCGAGCATAAACTGAAGTGTGCGAGAATGCTTTTATATCAAGGTCACACCTTTTTAAATTAAGAACAATACACGAATTTCATCAAATAAATTTCTATATTTAGAAATTTAAAAATATTTATCTAGTTTCAAAAAATGTTAATTCCTTTTAAAGTATGTAAAAAAAATTCTTATAAAGAATATAGCGAATATGAGGTACAAAATCTGAAGAGAGTGACCGAGTGACCTAGCCTACTTTTCTCAAAAGTAAACTCATCTTTCCTCGTCTTTGATAGAAATGAAAGATCAACCCTACTGAAATGTTTACACACTAAAAGTGGTTTGAAAACTAGCCCAGAAAAAGGAAAGGCATTTGGCAAACATGGAGAAAGAATCATGTTTCATTAATATTTGAATTTCTCTTTTAAGATAAGTTATTTTAAATAATTCTCAGCCTTAGACAATGAAGTTCATATTTTTCATAAAAATAGAGAAAGTAGTTTGAAGATAAGGGAGAAATTCTTCGACTACTACAGTTTATTGACCTTAGGAATTGTTGGTTGGAACTTCGTGCTCAACTTAGTGCTCATCTTCGTAGGTTTATTTTGAGCTGTGGTTCGAAATGCACCAAAACAAAAAAGTCCCGTCTGCTGGATGCATAACTAGGCCTCTTCATGCTACTTAAAACCTCAATTGTGTCGACTCGTTTAAGAATGAAAATTTAAATAAATAAATAAAAAAAAAAAGAACAAAAGTGTTCCTCTTTTTTCGGATTGGCTCACCTTTTGTGACTTAGGCTGCTAATTTTCAGCACCCTGAAACAAAAAAGAAGATAAAATATTACAAGATGAACTCAAATTAATGAAACTTTATATAAAAAGCGGAATTAAGATAATTATAATACTTTGCTAAACGGCAATTTAGTTTCTTATAATTAAGACTCTGAAACCGTAGACGGATAAATTATAGAGATAAAATTTATTCAGAGGGGAAGATGACAGCTCGATAGCCTTTTATATTCTTGTTTTTCGTCGAATCGTGTGGGAGGTAAATATAATTGAACGCTGTCTGACTCTCGGGAAAATAATTACGTAAGACTTACGCAGACCCGTGGTCGATTCACGCAATGGGAACTAAAATTTTATGTATGCAGCGGAAATCGAGGCGTGCCTAATTGCAGATAATTCATTCATTGTTTCCGTTAACCAAAAGTGCAAGGAATTTGCGACACGCAACTACAAATATACCTAAAAGGTTCCCTTATTTTTATATTTTTGCACAGATGAGAGCTGGCTAAATCAAGTTTTTCAGCTTATCAATACTATAAAGTAATCGCTTGTTTTATCAAATAAAACATAATTTTTAAGTTGGCACCTGCCAATTTGAATCCGCCATCTTGAACTGGTCTCTTTTTATCCTACACTTGACTCTCCCAATGATAAACTTCCCAAAGATGAAAGCAATTTTCTCTCAATGATTAACATCTTTTGCAATATTCACTTGATACCATTGCGCAAGTCATGACACTCAGCCTCTGATTGTTTGCTATTGGCGCGCAGTTTAAAATGCTAAAAAATATTATTTTATACGCAATAGGGGAGCGGCGACGAATCCGGCGCGGCGGCTAATGTGGCGCGTTCAAGTTTTAGAATATTAACGTATTTTCTGCTTGTGAATATAGTTTCATTAGATGTATATGTTTTCAACGTTACATTATTAAAAAATCGGGATAATTAAATTAATTGCCTGATTTTTATGACGAAAAGTTAGTTTTGGTTCTTTCGCTTGTATTGTTAGAGTAGCTAAAAACAAATAAAAAATTACAGAAGTTTTGCCTAAAATTATAAAAATTTTTTGGAAATATACTGTTCTCAGTTTTTTGAATGCTTTAAAGTTTAACATTTTGAGTAAAATTAATAAACTTTTATATAAAAAATCTTTATTAAATACTATTCACATGCGGCTAATATGGCGCATTAATTGGTGAGTTATTCTGTACTGTTAACAAAAAAATTTTCCTTGACATTTCTACAGATATAACCCTCAAATTATTGTGAGACATGCTGAACTGTTAAAAAAAAAACATTTTTACTTGAAATTTCGGCAGACATAATTCCTCAAATATGTTAATAATATTGAAAATAAATATATTTATCGTATTTTTATTAGATTTTACTCATTTTTCTTCATAATTTGTTTTTTATTCAATAATTACGAATTTAAATCGAAACGCGCCACATTACCAAACAAGGTAGGATAACTTGGCGCAGGCGCACTTTTTGGAAAAAACGTAAATTAACTGTTTTAATAAACTTTAACTAAATTACCTCTATGCATAAAGCATTGGTAAGATATTGACCTAAACAAAATATATTTTATTACAATATTTTACTTTATATTGGAATTTTAATCGTGAATTGTCCTTTATGTGCGCCGCATTTGCCGCCGCTCCCCTACACATGCGCAATTGATGTGACTATAGAAAAAAGGAATTTGTTAATCTTTGGGAGAGCGTCTATTTTGGATTTGTTCATCTTTGGGAGAGGCGAGTAGTAAAAAAGGTATGGCATGGAAATCTCAAATCGAACTCGAAAAATATCGAATTGAAGGCAGCCATGTTTAAATTAAAGACTGCCATGTTGGATAATGAATTAGCATTGGCATTAAATGTAAAAAAGAATATAGAAAGGCAAGTAGTGCGACGATGGCCGCGAAGCGGCCGTTAGTGGCACTAGTCTTTTTAAAATCAACCTATAAAAATCCTATTCTAAAAAATTCAATAAAAAATTCAAGTGGTCATTCGCCATTAAACAGTGACATTCCGATTTTGAAACATAAGAGACTAACTTTTATAAACTAAAAATCTTTAGTACTTCTAGACTCCAGTTTGCTTTCATTCTGTACTGATTTTAATTTTTGTCTTAATTTTGCAAATGGATGCTTTTCAGAGAAAGGAATAAATTGCAGGATGTCGATGCTCTTGATGCACTTGCCAAGAGAGTGCGTTTAACATCTGTGAAACATGACCCTTCTCCAAGACAAGAAAACCTTGGTTGCTCAGCTTCTTTACAACAGCTGCGAAAGATTTCACGGATAAGGGTAATCACGATTTCGTCCCTATATGAGGAACTTCGTGCAGGTATAATTTACTTGGAAATTGATTTTCACGCTCTTCTTATGCCACCATCTGTAAAAATATATTGCTATTTAAACTAAAAACTCGAATAAGATCATTCGAACTTGGCAAGGAAGGAGAGACATTTCATATCAACCTTTCCTGGAACTAATGAACTTGTAAGCTTAACGTATAAAACGCTAGATAGAGTCACAAATTTGAAAGCAGTAATTTGAGTGGTGTTCCTTCTTGATAAACTGGACAGTTTAATCTATCAGGTTGTCCACAACTTGATATCAGCCTCAGGAACAGACGACTAGACAGGCAACAAGCAACGAGAATTCTCGTGGCCAATCGTCCATTAGCTTATTTGGAAGTTGTCGGTGATTGTCTACGACGAACAATGTCCATTTGTCTATCAATTGTATTGATCAAATCGATGCAAAACTGGTTCCTGAACGTGTCAGACTACGTTTTAACCGAGCTAGCGCATTCCATGGTAGGATCTCGCTACCTGCCTCGACGATCGTTTATTCTTTTCCCCTTGAGGTTTCGAATTCATAGATATTGTAACTCACGCTTCATCGATTCAATCGCGTTGGAGTTCCCGACTCCAAAAAAAAAAAAGTTAATAGAGATAAAGAGAGAAGGTATAATAACATGGAATAATAAAGGTCATTCAGAGGTAGGTTTCTGATGAGAAACCGCAAACTTTTGCAACAACTATTGTTGCTCCTGATGTCCTGATATCTAAATATATTCGACATATTTTCAAGGCAGAAAACTATAAAGATCAACAATAGAAAATGTGGACTTCATTCCCACGCTAAAATCAATATAGACTACACCTGCATTGTCTAATAAAGAAAGGTGCGTGACGAAATATGTCTGGTCCCCCAGTATATGAAGTTTGTGGTTATAGGTACACCCAGACTTGTGATCCTCTAGTAAGTATGTTTTATCGATTGTGCCCTCGACGTACATTGACGAACAATGACCCTCACAAACACACGTGCCGTTCGACTACCCCATGGAACCTACGTGAGCTAGTCTAAAAGCAAATGTCATGTTAATCAGTCAAAAATGATCTCATGAAAAGTATTCACGGTCAAATTTATATTTAAGGTCATCTTTTTTTTTAAATTCTCAATTCATAATTTTCAATACAGTAATTAAAAATTTTTTGCGTATAACAGTACTGAGTAATGAAATTTTGTAAGTCAATGTGATTGGCGTTTAGAAGCTAATTTTGTTTTGAAACGAGGGAATAAAATGAAATGATTCCTCTGCAGTACATCGCATAACTACTTCAGAACTCTTAAAGTCCCGTTAACAAGCTAACACAAAAGAAAGGTTTCTATACACGCACAGCTATATATATTATTTCATAATGATTAGTGTGAAAAAGAGCTTGGGAAAATCTTCCGAAGAACAAATGAGAGCAAAGAACAATAGTTCTTTCGGGTTAGTGTTATATTGTGATTACTACAATAACCGAGTTTATGACTCTAAATAACGCCCCACTGCATTGTGAAATACTTTTCAACAGCATATAAAACTAGGAACGCCCTCTTTTTAAGTTTTGAAATTTTTTTCATTTTTTCTACAACATTTTTTCTTTCATTTGATACAAATATTATAATTTTATTAATCTTTACACGCTTATGTAAATGACCTTGACACCAAACAGCTTTATAGCCCCACCTTTCATTATCAGATATTAGTTATGGATCGGAGATTGCATTTCGATAGTCTCATAAAACCAAGCCGATTATCATATTATTATTATCGAGTAACACTGCGATGTTCTCTTCTTATTTGCAACACGAGGTTTTTGGAGGTAAGCACCGATCCTGCTTACTTATCAACATATAAGATATCAGCTGTCACACACTATAAGGACTGCTTACACCCGAGAAGCCATGTAACACTTAAGTTACAATCACTATATTTCTACGCTGAGAAACTTTACATTGTAGAATGTAGTATTATAATATTTATTTTTACTATAAAGTCAATAGGAAAGTGAGGATATGTCAATTTTTTTAGAAATTACTATTTTGAATATTAAACTGTGAAGTTACTAATAATATTGGAGAAAATAATAGTGAATGTTTCATTTATTCCTAGAAAAGAATGTTAAATTTACTAAAAGCAATAGTAAAGTCACATCTCCTTGTACAACGCACACATTCATAAACGCATCGGATTAATATGACATAGGGATGTTCGATTCTGATTCGATTCTTTGAAGATCGATCTTTTGAATCGATTCTCTACTAATTTGATTCTTTTGAGAATTGATTCTCTTCCCTGAAGATCAAGGTGTTGATTCTTTATTTTTTTTTTAACTGAAATAAAATGAAGGAAAGGCGCATGAAAACGTAAAAGCGCACTCTCTTGAATATTTCCTCTATTGCATAGCATATATGTATGTATGCAGTCTACCAATCAGTGTTCTTCATTCTGTTAAAATCGAGAACTCTGATTGGTCAATCACTCAATGTGTTTCCCGCATTGGAAGAAAAAGAACTGGGTTCTCCTTCTCATTCAGACTCACTTAGTTCAAGTGCTTCATTTCTAGTTTTTTCTTGCCTTATTGCAGCTTATTGTTTAATTTCAAATCAACTGTTTTCTTCGGTATTCAACAATTTCAAGTTTTCAACTTGACACGGCGTATAATTGATTATTCCTTTATTTAATGTCTACATTTCAAATTTTCATATAATGTTGTACGATTAATAATTCGAATTTATTTTATTTAAAATAACTTTTTCTTTAAAAAATATACTTCCTTTTTTACCATGAGACCAAAAATGTAATAACAAATTACTCAATTATTGAAAGTGAACAATATTAATGTCCTAATTTAACTTTTTTTTATACGTCATTAAAAGATCGATCTTTAGAAGATCGATTCTTTCCAAGTTGATCTTTTGAAAAATCGATTCTCGTCTATTTGATCTTGGATCAACTCAAGAATCGATTCTTTCAAAAGAATCGAACATCCCTAATTATGACACTTGAGGAGGATTTTATCAAAACTCAACATGTCCACTTTTTAAGTTTTCATGAGAAGGAAAAAAACTGCTGTCTTGAAATATATCAACATCATATTTATATACTGTCAGAACGACATATACTGTTTATTTACTGTTTACGACTTGCGAGATGAAGCTCGGTTGTCCCTCTGTTAACAAAAATCCTAAGTTAAAAATGTGCCACTCGGCAGTTTATTTACTATTTCCAATAGGAATTTCTGCAATGTACTATTGCAATATTATAAAGTCTCCGATAGCAAAATTTTCAAGTTTTTTTCTGTTCATTGCTCATTCCTAATTTCTCTAAACTATTTTTCAATTTATATCATTTAAGTTACCAATCTTTCTAATTATAGTTTTACTTCTTATTTATATAGGTATCACTTACTTATAAAGTCAATTTGCTATTAAAGATATTAACCTTTGCAACTCTCAATGGTAATTTGTAAAATCCTACTATATATATTTAAAACTAGTACAGAAACAGTATTTCCTTCCATTCCTATGGCAAATAAAACTAAAAAAAAATACATATTTTTATTACTACATCTTCGCTTTCTTATTGACTTTAATAAAAATGAATATTATAATACAACATTTTATAATAAAAAGTTTCTCCATGTAGAAAATTACGTCTTGCATACAAGCACATTTCTCCGACTAATTATTTATATTATAGTATATTAATATACTATATATTTAAATATATATTTATAAAAAAGTTTCCCTTATATTTTATAAACTAAATAATTACCAATAAGAGAAAAGCTTTACTAATAAAAAGTATCATCTTTTTAGAACAGGAAAATTAATTCAAGACAATTACTCATGCTTTTAAAGAGGTTGAATTATACATTTTAATAAACTTGTTGCAATTGGCTTATTAATAGATAATTACAGTAATCTAGAATTAATTAAGTGCGATAAAAGGCTAGTTGATTGTTACTTCAAGCGTTTAATCTACCACTTTCTTTTTTTTTTCCCCTATTTTTTTTAGAATGAAAACCAGAACCTTTAGGGGATTTCCGAGAAAGTAATATGTTTTCAAAATAAAGATCACATTAGGACGACAGTAAAGCTTTATAATCTCAAATGAAAGAGAGAATTGTCTTTAACTTAATGGATTTCTAATTACAGGGCATTAATGACGTTAAAATTTAGCAAGTCGGATGAAATAACGAGACAATAAACGAGGGTAAAAGATCGCTGAACTCAAGAAAGAAATCGTACCCAGGGGAAATTAAAAAAAATTTTTCTCCTTTATCGGTAGTCATTGGCCTTTCTTAAACTGGAAGCATTGTGACGGGATCGATAAATAAGCACGTGAAATTCTATTTCCACACCATTCTAGAAAAGGTCATCTATTTATTAAAGTCTGGGCCGTTCACCCTTAGCATCGACTTCGACTTCCATTCATTAAGAGCATTAAAATGTTTACTCCACTAACGATGAGTCGATGAGATGAGTCATGATAGAACCGATAACGTTAATTAAATGCGTTTTGCGGGTGAAAATAAAACGATTAGATGCATTGACTGATGAATGGATCTCTTCAGATTTCGAAAGTGAAAATTAATCGACTACGAATGATAAAAAATTGTATTAGGCTTAAATTTTTGATTGAACAAAAACTTTGAAATTAGGGTCTCAATAAATAAATTAAAAATAATTTATTGAACTACTAATTGGCGTATTATTTTCGAAAACTTGAGCATTTTGTTGATCTCCCCTTTCTCAATTCATGTTTTCGAAATCTTCGAGGTTTAGATTGAAACATAGAGAAACCATTTACACACGATTATCACAGTTGGCGCAGATCCAGAAACCAAGGTTGTATTAGAGACGAAAATAATTCAAACGACTCACTGCTACTTCGCGAGTTTGGTCCACCGAGTAAATTCAATTAACCGTTTGCAAAGGAAGATAGGCTAAAGTGCAATGATAAAACGCTTACTTCAGCGAATAACTTTCAAGCATCATGCTTTGGGTATTCATTTCGCTCGCTTCTCGTTCTAATTGTTCATGATACGAGATTTTTAAAAGGCTGCACTTCTCATAATAAAAACAAACGAAGATTTCGTTCATTTTCAATATTTAAAGGTCAACTTTTCTCCGTAGAGAATTTTTTTTAACAAACTCGCTAGGTATAGTGTATCTATATGCAGAAGGGAAAAATGTGGGTCAGGCGCGTTCCGTCAATCGAGTACGTTATTTATAGTTATCACGTGCGTTAACTCTCGAGTAGGATACTTATAAAAAGTAGTTTGAGTGCTTAAAAAAAAGATAAGAGTTTTTCTGTGACTAATTTAAAGAATGACCTTTTAGTGAGTAATTACTAAAAAAAGTGTTGATAGTGTTGTAGCCTGATTAAATTAATTCAGAATAAAAGATCACGGTATTGAACTGATACAGAAGTTGAACACGTCCAAAAGAATTTATTTAATTCATTCAGTTCGCGTCATCACGCTGACGTCATGTGACAATTAAATTCAAACCCGAGCTCTTCACCGGATGCCACACATGACTATTAACCGAGACTCTTGTGCATAGGGCACATACAATAATTTTTGTTTTAAAAAAGGTAACTTTTTTAAATCAAAAATTATCAACATTCTAATCGCAAGTTTATGTACGCATAGAAAAAAAAGATTGCTTTGCAATTTATGTTCGCGATAATCTGACATAGGATAAAATGATTACAAAGCTATTCAGGTCTAACTGATAAAACTCTACTGAAAATATATTCCTACAGATAATAATTGATGTTATTTTTTGTGCTATTGGTCATTTTTGATAATATTTTTTAAAACCCAGGTTCTAATGCGTTCAGTCTCACCTCATCAGTTCTATTCTGTACCTAATTAGCGGAATAATTAAATTAAACCTCGCTCTGACTAATATAATAAATAATTATAATAGTAATTATGTCATTGTTAATATTACTTTGGTGCCGTTACACACCTACTCCCTAAATTTGAAACAGTAAAAACTCACTGATTCACAGTAAAAGTGGAAGCCTAGAGACTGTCGGAAACAGTGAATACTTACTGGCACACAGTTACTTTTTACTGTTTTGTCAGTGAAGTATACTGATAAAACTGTAATACTTACTGTCGGAACAGTGAAATTTGTTTTCACTGTTTCCGACAGTCTCTAGGCTTCCACTTTTTACTGTTTCAAATTTAGAGAGTATGCAAGAAATTATTTTAGTTAACTATGTATTTTTCATTTTTAAGGCTTAAGAATGGAAATAGTGCAAAGAAAAAGATAATTTTAAGTCGGGAAAGTATCGGTATTTTGCCTGACTAACATAAGTATAAGGTGAATGCACCAAGTAAAAACAACAAACACATCGTACGTATTCATGTATCGTCCCTTCTACGCAGGTAACCGCTAAGTAAGAGCTGTGGTTTATGCAATTCTACAAAGGCGTATCCGCAAAAGGTTCTTTAGCCTCGAGAGTCACGTGGGGATTCATGGATCAGGGATCACAGAACACTGATCCACAATTCTAATCTTCATCAAAGAAACTAGAAAATTATGAATCCAGACTTCAAACTATGTAATTGCTCTCAAAAAGGTATATAAGTTCGTTAAGGGGAGAATTCTAAAACGATCATTTTTATGACTTTAAACGGAGAAACTTTTCATTGTAGAATGTAGTATTATAATATTCATTTTTACTAAAGTCAATAGGAAAGTGAGGATATGTCAGTTTTTTAGAAATTACTATTTTAAATATTAAACTGTGAAGTTACTAATAATATTGGAGAAAATAATAGTGAATGTTTCATTTATTCCTAGAAAAGAATGTTAAATTTACAAAAGGCACATGTCCTTATACAACCGGAATTACCAGAGTCTTTAGGAGATATGTCCACCATACACTCTAAAAAAATTCTATTAACAGTGAAATTACGTTCCTTTCAAAATGCATCCTTTGAAATTAAGCAGATTTTTTTTATCTGTCAAAGGAATCGTCTCACTATTAAAAAACTCATCTGTTAAGTGCAAAACGAAAATAGTTTTATCGATAAATGATTTCTTTTGACTGTGAAAAGAAATCCTTTAACTATAATTAAAAGGATTGCATTTGTAGGCTAGCGAACGAAATGCGCCGGCGCATGAATGATATTTCTTTTCGTTTAGTGTTTCTTTTAGTGCTTAATACGCGGGTGTAATTTTTATGGAAATCTTGTACTCTGTGGATAAAAAAAAAACAAAATAAAAACGAAATAACGTCAAAAAATGGATTTCGTGACGACCTTAGGAATCCCAGAATGCGACGTGACAACTTTGAAACATTGACACCTATCAAAGTAGGCTATATCATACAATTTATTTTCTTTTATCCTTGAAATTATATTTCCTCCTCTTTAGGATAAAGGATTTCATTTCCCCATTAAAGGAAATCCTCTGACAATAAAAGGATAGCATTTGAAAGGAAAATCCTTTAACTGTTAAAGGATTTCCTCTCATACCAATTTTGAATAGAAAATCCTTTCACGGTAAAAGGAATCGTTTGACAGTCAATAGACTGTTTTTAAAGTGTATTTATAATTTTTCCAATCGAAAATAGGAAATAATTCTACCTTCATAATAAAAAAATCCACAGCATTCGTGAATTCTATTAGTTCATATTAGATTTTTTGTGAACTATATGTCTACAATGAGAATTATAAACACAGTTATGTACGTATATACACTATATAAATTATAAACATATCAACTAAATATAAACTGTCAATACACGTTTGAATACTAAACCCACACAAATTAATCTAAAAACGCACAACGCACACATTTATAAACGCATCGTAGTAACATGACACTTGAAATATATCAACTCCATCATACAGTCGCCTCTCTTTGTGTTGCCGCGCTCGGGACCGTAGGGGAGTAATTTTCCTGGAAATGATGTTCCCCCACTCTCGAGCCTGACCGGTGCTGGATGTGTTTTGTTTCGTTCTCCCTTTTTCTTGCCGAAACGTACAAAAGCACTTATAACCGTTTATAACTAGCTTATAAACCTTATAAAAATAGCTTATAACAGTGAAAAGACCTAAAACATTGACGGCAACACAAAGGGAGAACGAAACCATTCTCGGACGCCGAGCCATTGCGGTCGTGGTGGGGGAAGAGCTTTTACGACTTTCTCTAAACTATTTTTCAATTTATATTATTTACGCTACCAATCTTTTGTAACGGAAACATAAATCTTCCCCTTCTCTAAAGTCCCTCTGGTATGGGGCCCTAGCCGCAGCATCCCTTGTGCGAGGGAGTCAGTCTTTTTGGTACCTTTGACCACGCTAGTTCTATTTCAAATAAAGAAGTCCTGCAATATAGTTCGGGCACGAAATACTTGAGTTCATAATTATTACGTATTTCCCCGACCCGTTACAAAATTGGCGATCCTGCCAGGATAGGAGTAAACGATCTAGCGATTTAAAGATCAAACGACCCTATCTTTGGATAAAGACTTGGACAGCGGAAATCACTACTGTGATTAATCAAAGGAATCAATCACTACGGTGATTACGAAATACTCCGGACTATCACTACGGTATAGCCCGTCAACCAACCGGGAGCAGAGCGTCTCCGGGCATAAAAAAAAAAAAAACAAACATAAAAGGGCGTGTCGATCTAGACAATAAGTCCTAGAGCGCGTCGATCGAGACGATAAGCCTCAGAAGATTTTAACAGCTACAAGTGTCCACGGATACCACTCAGAAGATTTCAACAGTTACAAGTATCCACGGATACCACTCAGAAGATTTCAACAGCTACAAGTGTCCACGCATACCGAAAACAGCAGTAGCAGTTCGATTAAGGAGCAGCCAAGAACCTGAGATTCCAAGTAAGCTGTGAAATTAGAAAATAAGCTGTGAAATTAAAAAATAAGATAGAACCTTTGTACTGTTAGGCGTTGGTATACTTCGCGTGTTCGCAAGCTCTGCCACCGATAATAAATTCAACGAAGTACTCCGAATTAACCTTGAGGCATTGTTGTAGCACGATCCCGCAAGTGAGGAGTTTAAAAACAAAATTAAAATTCGACATTGTTACGCGTTCGCGACATACACCCGACACCCGAAAGTAAACTTAAAGCTGGCGTTCCAAGCCTATAGGGAAAATTTAAGCACACAATATCACACTCAAACAGACACTTCCACAGACTCTGATAGCCCCACCACAACCATGTCGCTCGAGATCCCAGCAGAAGAATCGTCGAAACTGAACCAGGATACTTTGTCTCTTATCCTGAATAAACTACAGCTAATTGAGGACAAACAAAATAAAATCGAATCTGGGATGATGACTTTAAGTGAGGAAAACTTGAAGCGAGCGGATGAAATTAGAAATCTTGCTCAAATCAACAATGCATTGGTCACGGAGGATGAGTCGAACGAACAGTTGCAGCATCAGGAGTCGTCAGACGAAGAAACGATACCGCCTGCGCTACCCAAGACCGTTCCAGCAGCGGGTGGTCCGGTAAGATCCAGCGGATACAGCATGCAACCCTCGAATTCTTTCGCCCCTAGCCAATGTGGTATTCACATAAATTCATCCCTGCCACCCGCACATACCATTCAGAGAAACACTCTACAGGCGACGTCTTTGAGGGAAAATGAGCCACTTTCCCACGCTAAAGACCTTATACGCACCGTAGAGGTACTCAACGGTCAAGATGATGTTGGTGTGCACGACTTCATCAGTACCGTGAAACGCGCTAAAATTCGATGCTCCCAACCCAGTCTACTATTGGATTATATTTTAACAGAAAAGATAATTGGAAATGCAAAAAGGGCAATCCGGCACTGTCCTATTAATAGTTATGATGATCTCTTTAACGCATTAAAAACAAATTTAGCTACCACAACCACTCTGGAAACGTGTCGAAGTAAGCTTGAGTCAATCCGGCAAAATCAAGACTCAGTCCAATTTTACAATCAAAAATTTAGGAGCGCGTATAATGAATTGATCTACACAATTCAATCCGAATATTCATCGGGAATAGAGCGGAAATTAGCACTTCAGATGGAGGAAAAATCGGCTACAAAGAGGTATGTAATGAATTTACGAGATGACATAAGCCATCAAGTACGACCTCTAAAACCCAGAACCCTGAACCAAGCTCTACAGGAGGCACTGGAAGCAGAGGTATGGTGTAAAGAACGTTTCCGCGCCAAAGATTCAACGACCCTCCGAACATCACAACAAAATAGTCTCAGACCGCCCACGAGAAATATACCTGCGACCGTGACCCGAGTCCCACAGTCACAAATTCGGAACCAGTCCTATGATCCTCCAAACCACGGGCTAGGCTTACAACAGAGGATGCAATTAACCTGCAACTTCTGTAAAAAACTGGGGCATTTGGAGAAAGAATGCTATTTAAAATCAAAGCAACAGGGTTTTCGAAACGGGACATCACAGAAAAGACCGCCGGAGGTCAGGAACATCCAGGAGTTGGAAGATACACATTGCCTATTAGAATGCTACGAACTGACACCGGGAGAGCAAGAAGAAATAGACCACTACGAGGAGTCTGCAGAGTATCAGCAATCAGCGGACGATTGCGTTCCATACACGGAAAACACTCTGATGGACGGACCTACAGACTGTTAGTAGATTCCGGAGCTGCTATTAATCTTATAAAAACCTCCGAAGTACCCATGGAAAGAAAACCATTCCAAATGAAAAAGCGTTTTGCTATGGGAAAAGATATTAATTATTCTTATCACGCAGTAAAAATCCCATATCTAGGCAAATTGCATTTATTTCACATAATAGATAATGATTTCCCCCTACCTGAGGAAGGTATTATCGGAATGCCATTCCTGAATGCATTTAATAAATATAATTTAACCAAAGAATTCCTTTACATTGATAACAAAAAATTGCCACTTTATGAAGACGGAACATTTATCTCTGGAAACACATCACAGATAACTAAAATACAAGTAGCAGAAAAGGATCAAGATATCTATATAGAAAACCACGAATCAATCCCTGATGGTATGTACAGAATAAACAACAGAGAAGTGGTGGTACCTTTATGCAATTATGAAAAGAAACCATTAAAGATACCACAACGTTTAGAATATGAAGAAATAAAGGAAATTAAAGAAATAAGTAGAATCAGCGTTGCTACCTCAGAAGGAGATCAGGCAACGAGGATTCAGGACTTATTAAACAAAACCAGACTGGACCACATAGAGGCAAAGGAACGTTACGATCTTTGGAAAATAATAGCAGGGTACAATGATGTCTATCACCTTGAAGGAGATTCATTCCCAGGTACTGACCTGGTAGAACATGAAATAATATTAAAAACAGGCAAGATAGTGAATATAAAATCTTATCGACCCCCCGAATGTCATAAAGAAGAAATAAATAAACAAATGAATACCTTGAAAGAAAATGGTGTAATAAGAGATTCGAATTCACCATTTAATTCACCTATTTGGGTAGTCCCAAAGAAAGAAGATGCATCTGGAAAGAAGAAATGGCGTATAGTAATCGACTTCAGGAAAATAAATGAAGACACGGAACAAGACGCGTACCCATTGCCTGTCATCGACGATATTTTAGACCAATTAGGGAAAGCGAAATTCTTTTCTGCTTTGGACCTGAGTTCCGGATTTCATCACATTCCGTTAAGCGAAGCATCAAAAAAATATACGGCGTTTTCCACATCAGAAGGACATTTCGAATTTAACCGAATGCCCTTTGGGCTTAAAAACGCCCCTGCAACCTTTCAGAGAATGATGGACAATGCTTTGAGAGGATTGATAGGGAAACAATGTTTCGTTTATCTGGATGATATTGTTGTGTTTGGCTCTACCTTACAAGAACACAACAAGAACATTACTGATCTTTTTGACAGACTACAGAAAACGGGACTAAAGCTTCAACCAGACAAGTGCGAATATCTGCGACCGGAACTTGAGTATCTAGGACATTTAATAACAAAAGATGGCGTGAAACCCAACCCAACAAAGATACAGGCAGTGAGAGATTTCAAAACACCACAGAACGTTACCCAAATCCAAAGCTTCCTAGGAATCGCAGGATATTACAGGAAATTTATAAAAAACTTTGCTCACATAAGTAAACCACTGACAAATTTAACACAAAAAGATACCCCTTTTAATTGGACGGTGGAATGTCAAAAGTCCTTCGATACATTAAAAACATTACTATGTACAGCACCAGTATTGAGATTCCCAGATTATAAAGAAAAATTTACGTTGACAACCGACGCGTCCAACGTTGGATTAGGAGCAGTTTTATCACAAAATGGACATCCCTGTTGTTATATATCCAGGACATTAAATAAAGCCGAAATCAATTATAACACAACGGAAAAGGAACTGCTAGCAATAGTTTGGGCATGCAAAAGACTGAGACAATACCTGTTGGGTAGAACGTTCACCATTCAAACTGATCACCAAGCATTGATATGGTTACATAATATGAAGGATCCCTCTTCACGACTATTAAGATGGAGACTTCACCTGGAGCAGTACGAATACATCGTTCAACATGTTAAAGGAAAAGAAAACAAAGCTGCAGATGGTTTATCGAGATTATTTCCAGTCATAGAAGAGAAAAATATTACAAGAGAAACATCCGAAGAAAGAGATGCAGATAATACTGAAACATCCATTGAAGAGTCGGAAAGGACAGAAACCTTACAAAACTCAGCTACCTTGAGTGAGAGAGAAGAGTCACCACCTAGCTTAGCAATCCCAGAGACGGCTGATGCGCCTAGAAACTATAAACAACGACGCATGGATGCAGACCAGCTCCTCTCAGATGAGGAAGGACTAACTGACGGAAGAGAAAATTTGGTCAAGCAATATAAAAAATGGATTACCAACAGAATGCCTAGTAGAGTACGTATTAAACCTAATGCAGGAGGAAAGCTTTGGCGCACCATATCTAAGGAACGAAAAGGAAGCCAGAAAATATCTCAATATACACTATCTCCATTTAACGAGACTCAATGGTTAGCAATGTTGGATAGGATAAATCAAGAAGCCTTGGCAGACAATTTAACCATTACACGATACCACTTCATTGACCCAACGATTAGCCCTTTAGAAAAATTGAAGATACAAGACTACCTCAACTTCCTGAGTAACAAAAATAAAGACCAGCAGTTTCATGCATGCTACACCCCACGTGCAGAGCTCACTCATGAAGAAAAGGCAGAAATCATAAGGGAATCACATGGCTCTATCTCATCACAACATTTTGGGGAAAACAAAACCATTGAACGAGCAAGAACACTTGGAGAATGGAGAAATATGGAACAAGAAATAATCCACTACATCAAACGATGTCCCGTTTGCCAATTGCAAAAGACAGTCAGAATCAAAAAACAATGTGAAGCAATCATTCCAGATACACCGGTTGATCCCAACGATAAAATCGCCATGGACATTTTTGGACCCTTACCCTTGACGCTTTCAGGAAACGAATATATTCTCAGTATTCAAGACATGCTTACAAAATACTTAACCCTGATACCTCTAAAAAACATAGGATCCGAAAACATTATAGAAGGGTTATTCGACCATTACATATACTTATTCGGAGCACCTAGGAATATCTTAACTGATCAAGGACAGAATTTTGTATCTGAACTGATACAGAACTTTGAAAACATGTTCAGGATTAGACACATAAAGACAACAGTGTATCATCCACAAAGTAATGGAGCACTTGAAAGGGCCCATTCAACAATTAAAAATTTATTAAAAACCAGCATCGAGGATCACAGCACTGAATGGGATCAAAACTTGAAAATAATTTGTATGGCTTATAATACCATGAAACATGAGGGTACCGGATACTCACCTTTCCAGCTGACATTCGGCAGAGAGGCAAACTTGCCTTCAATGCTAAGCACTACACCAAATGTCAAATATGAAGAGTTACTTAACCTGTGGAAAAGAAGGCATGAACACTACTTACAGAAGGCAAAAGAGAAAATAGAAGTGCAAAAGATTAAATATAAAAAGTTACAGGATTCAAAAATTTCAATACCACAAGGTATCTACGAACCGGGGGATTTAGTCAAGTTCATCAATAACCACCCAGAGAACAAGCTGTCTCCTTCATGGAAAGGGCCGGCAGTTATTGTGGAACAACAAGAAAACAATAATTACACAATAAAATTTAACAATAAAGCAACTCGTATACATGCAAATCAACTTATGCCCTACTATGCCTAATGTTACAGAATGGCTACATTCATTTTGTTATGGCTACTAAAAATAATATCAGCGGAGATCATCACAACCGACTTGACCGGGGTGACTATTTACTCGGAAGAATTGGGACATGCTCAAATCTATCATGACACATGGAACATCATTCTTGGAGTAGGAACTGACGACATTGACAACAGGTTTGGATCATTGCAAAGCGCCTTTGCAGCCGCCTCACATAAATGTGATGATTGCATGGAAAGATTTGAGCTGAATTTAGTCCAATCAAGGATTCAGCGTCTAGACAGACAGAGAAGCCTTTTGAATCAGCTCTTGGGTAAAAAAAGAAGTAAAAGAGGATTTTTTAACTTCATAGGAGATGTCTCGAAAACACTTTTTGGTACTCTAAGTGAAAATGATATGGCTTATATTAATAAAGAACTAGATAGCCTCTTCAAGGATAATACAGTTCTTTCACAAAGCATTTCTAACCAGACAAAGATAATAAAACTACTACTAAATTCTGCTTCTACTGATTTCAAGACGTTGGAACTACATAGTAAAGAAAACGTTAATCGTCTTAATCAACTGGCTAACGGGACGAATAGAAATATGCAAAATTTAGCTATCGCCAACCAAATAACGGTTTGCATGATGATAGTCGATGAATTGAGTGAAGACATCAACCTTCTTATAAATGCAATCAATGACGGGAAAAATGGAATAGTTCATCCTCAACTTCTAACACCAAACATCCTTATATTTGAAATGAAGGAATTTGAGGAAAAGTTTAACATCAAATACACCATTCCCTTGAAAGAATCAAACTTCCAACATATCATCGACATCTCGGTAGTGAACGTGGCCATCACAAAAAATCGGTTTGTGTATTCTATTCATATCCCTATACCGGAAACTGAGACCTATGAAATCAAGCACTTAATACCTATTCCTAAGCAAATCAGTTCAGTTTTTCTTGCCATAATCCCTGACTACGAATACTTGTTCATGGGACAGGAACACACTACGTACGTACCTACCGACAAAACGACCCTAGATACATGTAAGACTTACGAAAAAACAAAAATGTGTAAACGAAACCAACCTACGTATTTAATGTCCGAAACCCATAGTTGCGAGAATAGTATATTAAGAACAAATGTAAAAACCATTAAGGATGAATGCAAATACTCTCCTTTTAAGATTGTGAACATCGCTTTTATACCACTCACCAGTGGATACATCCTAATCCCGCATGAACCTATAGAAGTAGATGCGCTATGCGAATCAGGCAAGCAAAAAATTAATATTCAAGGACCGACGAAGATTATTAGTAAGGACAAATGTATCTTGAACGGATTGAATATGGTACTAAAATTAAGCTTTACAGATTCTTTAGTAGGAGAGATAAAATATAAGAAAAATTTGTCGTTACCGTACACTGATAAGCAGTTAGATTCTATTAAAGAAAAACTAGTACCTCTAACACAAGAGATTAAGCCTTTAAATTTAAATAATTTAAAACAATCAGTAGATGACATCGAGAATGCCGTTGACAAGGTCAGTAGAGACAGACGAACCCGAAGCTGGACTGAACAGGCTACTACCTGGTTACAGTACCTAGGTTACACTGCGATCATAACTGTCTTAATTTTCGCGGGATACAAATGTGGTATCCTTGACTTACTCCGTAAGTGTATACCTCGGAAGATTTGTATATTTTGCGTAAAGACCAATGTAACCACAGCCCCATCTGTGCATTACACCGCTGCTCCTACTGCACCATTAGAAGAAAATAAGGTAGATTGTACAATTAAGACTACTAATGTTAAAATAAGACCCAACAAAAAGATTTAGGGACTAAATCCAATCTAAAGGGAGGCCTGTAACGGAAACATAAATCTTCCCCTTCTCTAAAGTCCCTCTGGTATGGGGCCCTAGCCGCAGCATCCCTTGTGCGAGGGAGTCAGTCTTTTTGGTACCTTTGACCACGCTAGTTCTATTTCAAATAAAGAAGTCCTGCAATATAGTTCGGGCACGAAATACTTGAGTTCATAATTATTACGTATTTCCCCGACCCGTTACACTTTGTAATTATACTTTTACTTTTTATTTATATAGGTATCTCTTATTTCTAAAGTCAATGTGCTATTAAAGACATTAACCTTTGCAACTCTCAGTGGTAATTTGTAAAGTCGAACTATATTTAAAACTAGTATACAGAAACAGTATTTCCTCCCATTGCTATGGCAAATAAAATTATTTTTCTTAATATATCTTCGCTTTCTTATTGACTTTAATAAAAATCAATATTATAATAATACATTCTACAATGAAAAGTTTCTCCGTGTATTTCTGTTTCAAAATCCGAGTATTTATTGAAGTTAGAAATTAGTCTTGAAAAATTCGAAATTGAGTAAGAAGCGAGTAAGTGAAATTAGACAGCACTGTTCTAATTATAAAACAATATGCTCGTTTAAATTATTTCCTTGAAAAATAAGTCAATTAAGGAAGAAACTGAATCACCTGAAAGCAGATAGATATGTGTAGAGTAATTAGCGATTGTCAGTTACAATGAAGCGGCCTCTCTAACAAGAGGCTTGATTAAATTCTAAATTTCGAGAGGTAGAGATAAGAACCGCCTACGATAGACTCACGTCGTTAAGTACATTCAGGTACGCACACAAGCGATTTCTACTTATCTACTCGTTATGTTACATAATCTCGCGCGAGGAACTCACATAAAGAGAAAAAAAATGCATTTGTGTACGTAGTACAATTACGTGCAATTTTGCATACGTAAATGCATAGGTACGTCGTACTAAATATGGAATAGGCTTACACGATTACCAAACAACTATTTTCACAGTGTTATCCAAATCATTATGTGCAGGAAGTTGGCAACGCCAACTTTAAAATTCAAAAAAATGAAAATTGTGCTGAATTGTGCTAGATTTGTGCTCTATTGTGCCGTAAAAGATTTTTTGAAGAAATTAAAATTTGACCCCAAAAATCAAAAAAACATTTTTTTACCTCAGCCATGCCAATTGATTTTTTCGAAAAAATAAATATTGTGCTGGGTAGTCTGAAAGACACCAAACATTGTGCCGCAAACAAAAATTTGATATTCCCGACCATTTTCAAAATACACACAATTCAAAAAAAAAACTCAGCCTCGCCATTTTTTTTTTGCCAAAAAAAAAACTTGTGCTATGAACTACATCCTATATACATTTTTGTGCTGCAAATATAAATTCAAAATCTTAAACCATTTTCGAAATACAGCAAATAAAAAAAACTGTACAAAATCGCAAATTTCAGAAATTCAAAAAAATGAGACTTGTGCTGTGTTGTGCTAGGATAG